>JAQQSZ010020479.1:0-10130 GCA_028646595.1 Phalanger gymnotis
GTGGGTTCTGCAGTTCTAGAATTGGTTCAGAGCCATTTTTTTATAGGTTTTTGGAGGGACTTGGTGGGGAGCTCATGCCAGTTACTGCTTTCCAGTCGCCATCTTGGCTCTGCCCCCTGACCCAACTTTTTAATATCAGTGTTCTTCTGGCAATTTTTCATGGCTAGTAATCAGGGAATACTTAAGTCTGAAGGCTCGAAGTTGTTGATCAGCCAAAGGGCAATGGAGAATCGGATAACAAAAACATATGCAAATCAAGAATTATGAAGGAGGAGTCATGCAAAGGAGAGTGACAAAGACTAGACCTGTGATTTCATTGGTAGAGGGAACTCCTAGAGGAGGAAACTCCTTCTACCAATAGAGGTCAAACCTTCTCAATAATTCGTAGTTTCTAGATTTGCCTGGGGCATTTAGAAGTTAAATGAATTCCCTAGGGTCACACAGACAATACATATCAGAGGCAGGACTTAAACCCAAGTTTTCTTGACTCCAAGGCCAATTCTCTACCAATTATCCCATGTTATCATTTTAAAAAATTGTCCAGAAAAAGAACTGGTCACATAGTGCAAACAAGGGATAGTAGTCTATTCACTCCATTTGGTATCAAGAGAATAATAAAGAAGATCCCCAGCAAATTGGATAGAACTTACCATGCAAACTTTGCGTAGGACATAGACAAAGTTATACAGGATAGGCAGGCATAGAAGAATTGTGACCTGACTCACAGAGAGCTATATGAGGAGATCACACATCCATTGAAATACCAGAGAAACCACTTATGCTTTAGGTATTTCTAACCCAGGGGTGGGGAAGCTGTGACTTCAAGGCCACATGTGGTACTCTAGGTCCTCAAGTGTGGCCCTTCGACTGAATCCAAACTTCCCAGAACACACCCCCTTAATAAAAGGATTTGTTCTGTAAAACTTGGACTCAGTTAAAAGACCACATCAGAAGACCTAGGAGGCCACATGTGGCCTCAACACTGCAGGTTCCCCACCCTTGTCTAATTTTTAGTGGCAACTGAAGAGAAGATAAGGTAACATAGGACCCAGAAAAGAAGATAGTGAAGCAATGATGATGGAACAGAGCATCTATTGAGCTATGTTCCAGAGAAGAATTAGATATAATAGTTCTCTAGAAGACCTAGCATAGGCTGCCAAGGTTTATGAACATTGCTTTCAAAAGACCATCACTGTTCTGTGACTCAGGGTTATTCTGGTGCCTTCTATCCTTGGAATTGTTTCTCTCTGTGCTTCAATAGCTTGGTTGTTCCTCCAAGTAACCTAACTAGGTTATGACCAATTCCTTTTTTCTAACTGGCCATATTTAATTCCTTGCCCAAAAGTGTTCATGCTGAAGTACTGAAACCACACTGTGCCATTCTTTGATGCTTTAAGCAGTTTCGTGAAGGATTTATGATTTTTTTTTGTTTGCTAACTCTTATCACTAATTATATAAAAAGCCTACAGCTTGGGTTACCTCAGCTAGCCACCCTTTGGGTTACCTCAACTAGTCCACTTTATTGTAAGTGGTTCCTGACATTCTCATGTTGGTGAACACACTAATAATATCAGTGTTGCCATATAGCTCAGACTTCGGGATGCCCAGGGCCTGAGATGAATGCGTGGCAGATGTTGCACATCCATGTTCTTGCCTTGTACCTTTTGCCCATAGAATAGCTTGACTTAATCTGTTAGTAATGAGTATGGTGGTATCTTTGTTGGCTCATCCTCAATACCCAAGGTATTTCAATGTGGGTCTTACAAAAGAAACCAACCCAGCCTTTGAAGGAAACCCATAATCCCAAGACCACAAAGATAAGAACTTTTGTGAAATTATATAGTGAAAAAAGACAGTAATAAGTAACAGGCAACCTTAAGTGAATCTCCAGCTTCTTTTTCCTTCTCTTCCGTCATCTGGAGTGTGTCCTAGGGACCCAGAAAACAAAACCTTCTTCTTACTCCAGAACCCCTAAAAAATTCAGCCACCTGAATTCTCTACTTAGAGGGATGCTGCCTCTATTCGAACAAGTGAATGCTAAGTTTAGTGTCCACTGGTGAGTGGCACTCCTTAGGAGTATGAAAGCAAATTGATACAAATGGATGGGCTAAGTTATCTAAGTAACCCACACTATACTTTGATTTGGAAATACTTACCAGAATGAGGCGGTTCCCTCTGGGTCAGGAAATAATACCACCATAAAATGTAACTAATGTGAAATGAGTTGTAATCTTGGAAATTGTAACATATCATGACATGATGTTGTAATGGTAAAAGTTTCCCATAACTAGGAGAGAACTATAAAAATCAGTTTCCCAATAGCCTGGTGAAGTGATCACTGGCCTGTGTGATGCCTGGCCATCATGTCCAACTGATCTGATCCGGAATCCATCTCCGGATACAGGCAAACTAGGCACTCTTCAGCTGAAAGATATGGGGGAGGGAGAGGAAGAGGAAGGAAAGAGAGAGAGAGAGAGAGAGGGAGAGGGAGAGGAGAAAGAGACAGAAACAGAGAGAGATCATGTGGCCTGTGTGCTAAAGCATCCAACTTATAATATTACATGAAGTGAAGTTAACTTTTTCAGTATTATAAATATTGTCAAAAATCTGAATAATTGTTTTACCCTGGCCCCTTTCATAGTGCTGATAACTTCCTAACATTACATGGGAAGTATACTGGATTTTTTTTATCTAGAACCTATGTACACATATATGTACATCCATGTACATGAATGTGTAAAACGGATTCTGGGAATGTTTTGGCAATCTCCCTTTTCCTGTTATTCTCAGATTCAAGATACTCTTCGTTGGCTCTGCCCTCACTCACAGGAAACCTTCATTTCCTCTTAGATCTTATTAACAAAACACTTAGAAATCATAGCATAATAAGGGTTAAGAATGATTTGCTTTAAATAGCAAGCATTGCAATGAAAAGAAAATATTTTATTAGCTAGCACTCTCAGCTCCTGTGCCCTTCATCTAAACTATCCTCTCTGCTACCAACACCCAAGACCCAAGCCTAGTTCTAAGGCCCAGCCCTGAAAATCAAACTATGGAAACTGAAAACATTGGAATAACAACTTGCCTGTCATTACAAGAAAACCAAATGATCAGCATTAGAAAATTACTACTACTTTTTTTTTGATAATTACATTTTTTAAACATTTTTGAGGATTTTTTTTCTCGCTCCTAACTCCCCCTTTCCCACCTGGAAAAAAATTTACTATCCTTATAACATCTAAGTATAGTCAAGCAAAACAAAGTCCCCCGTTGACCATATCTAAAACGTGTCTCCTTCTCCATATTCATTTATTACGTCTCTGTAATGAGGTGGTGATTCGTCATTATCGGTCTTTGGAAATCATGGTTGATCCTTGTGCTGATCAGAGCTCTTAAGTCTCTCAGAACTGTTCATTTTTACAATGTTATAGGATAGCTTTTTTTTTGTATGAACTCTGCATCAGTATACATACCTATTCATATACGATAGTTTTTCAGCCAAGCCCATTTGATGATCACCCCCTTAGTTTTCACTTCTTTTCCCCTACAAAAAGAGCAGCTATGAATATTTTCATAGGTATACCAAAGGATTACTTTATAGGGAAAAATTAATACTAAAATTCATCTGAAGGAACTAGAGATCAAATCTCAAGGGAAATAATGGGGGGGGGTGCGAAAGAAGAGGGCCTAGCTGTGCCAGATATCAAACTATACTGCAAAGTAGTTATTATCAAAACAATTTGATATTGTTTAACAAATGGAGAGATTAATCAGTGAAACAGACTAGGTATACAACATACCAATGAACCTAACAGGCTAACATTTGGGACCCCAGAGATCCTATCTATTATAGACTCACTATTTGATAAGAATTTGGCTACTTCGTAAGAATCCTGGGAAAACCGGACAGAAGTCTGACAGAAACTAGGTTTAAATCCACACCACACATGAGATACCAAGATAAGCTTAAAACTGACATATGACCTAGATATAAAAGATTGAATAATCAAATTAGAGGAATAAGGAAGCAATTACCTTTCAGATCTGTGGATGGGGGGAAGTTCATGACCAAATGAGCAATAAAAAGAATCTCAAAATATAAAACAAGAAATTTTGATTGCATAAAATTTGAACGTTTTTGCACAAACAGATCCCATACAGCTAACTGGGGGGGGAAATCTTTGAAGTTAATGCATCTTGACATGAGAACTTGCTTTCATCTCTTCTGACTTGGGAAGTATGACCCACCCACGGTCTAAAAGAATTCAGGTTACAACAAAAGCCATAGCCAGGCATCAGCAGGAGTAATGAGACTTCCCAGCACTGCAGCAGGGCCATTCCATCCATATCCAACATTCAACCTCAGCACAAGGGAAAGAGAAACTGGAGTCTCCAAAAGTCCCAGACAGTCATGACGTGCTACTCCCTTTTTTATCCCCATTTTTTTCTTCTTTCTACCCCTCTTCTATCTAAGATTCATATCAAAACTCCCTCCCAGGAATATCATCAGTTAAGCTGCAAAACTTTCTGGCAGATATGATTCTTAGATAATCCTTATATACTCAGATGTAAATCTGTCCCGAAGTCTTCTGGGGCACCTGGTTTTTACAATATTTATAATCGTGCTTCATATCATAGGCCTAAATAAAAATTTACCAACAGAGACCTAAGGTGTAGCTGAATTTCAGAGTGCACTATTGGAAGGAGTATCCATGCTAATGATATCACAGAATCCAAACATTAAAGAAATGCCCCCAAAAGGCAAGAGATTGCCATTACAAGAGATTGATCCACTGGAGAAGAAAAGGGCAAACAACTCCGGGATCTTTCCCAAGAAAATTCCATGGACAGTATGGTTCATGGGGTCCCAAAATACAACTGAACAATAGATTGAAGCAAATGTGCTTTTTGTCCACACCCACTTTCTCTTTTCTAATTTTTTCCCACCCGTAAAATTACTGATCCATAATTAGGTTTCCTGAATGTACTTGCCCATGAGAAGAGTACTGTGTTCAAACTGCAGTGAATGGGTTGGACAACAAACAACAGATACTAGATATATTAGGTATATCTCCCAATATATAAATTACTGAATTAAGGTTTCTAAATCAGTTTCTTATAAAATTTGTTTCATATATATATGTATATATATACATATTTATATACATATATATGTATATATGTGTACATATACATATTTATATACATATATATGTATATATGTGTATATATACATATATACACACATATATATATATGATATACATATATATATATATCTTCTAGAGAAACAGTTCTCAAATTTTTTGGTCTCAGGATCTTCTTTACATTCTTAAAAATTATTGAGGTCCCTTCCCTAAATAGCATTTGTTTATATGGGTTATAGCTACCAATTTTTTCCATATTTGAAATGAAAAAGTCTTAGTATTATTATAAATATACTTTGGATCTTATGGCTGCCCTAAAAGGGTGGGAGGTCCCAGATAACAATTTCAGAATCGCTGCCCTAAACATGATTAATGTGGAAATTTATTTTGAATATCTAAACACATTTGTAATGGGTTATGCTTTTCTTTGATACCTAGGTGGCACAGTAGATAGAGCAGCACTGGGCTTGGAATCAGGAAGATTCATCCTCATGAGTCTAAATCTGGCCTCAGACTCTTATTAGCTATGTGATCCTGTACAAGTCACTTCACCCTGTTTGCTTCAGTTCCTCATCTGTAAAGTGAGCTGCAGAAGGAAATGGCAAATCACTCCAGTATCTTTTCAAGAAAACCCAAAATAGGGTCCCAAAGAGTCAGACACAACTGAACAACAAAAATGCTTTTCTTGTATTCTCAATGTAGGAGAGGGGAAGGAGGAAATCAGAGAGAATTTGGAACTTAAAAATAAAATTTAATTTTAAGTTTAAAATAAAATGGAATTGCCATCCTAGAGCTTAATCACTCCTGAGTAAGTTGTTAAAATCAAGCTCCCCAACTTGCAAAGCCAAAAATTGGCATCTAAGTCTTGATAATGCTATCAAAGCATAGCCTTCCTATAAGAATCAATCAGAAATAAATTGACAGATTTGTCCATTTGTATTACTATATCCATTTACAAGACAATGCACACAATGTAAAAATGAATAAATGACCAGGTGGAAAAATACCATGAGTGTTCTTTGCCACTGGCTCATTCTTTTTGGAATTTTTGACTGTGAACAAAAAGGGTATGATTCTCTGAGTTGTTACAATTGACACGATATAAAGGCATTACTATGACCTAGAGATAACTATATGATATATCTAGCTCAGTCAATGATCCTTGACTAAAGACCATTGTTTCTATTCCAATTATCTAGAAATGATCCTTCCTTCTTGGAATCTTTGACCCCTCCTTTGTACTTTTGAGGATTATAGCTTTAGAGCTGAAAGACACTTTACAAGTAATTAATTATAAAGATGATAAATTGGAGGTACAGGAAAGTTGTGATTTGCCCAAGATTCCAAGATTGCTAAGTGGCAGATTAGTATTCAGGCCTGGGTCCCCCCACTCCAAAGGTAGGGTTCTTTCCATTTCACCATCCTGCCTCCTCCTATTCTAACCAGTTTTATACTTATTTGCATATATGCTTGTTGACCCCAATTAGATTAATCTCCTTGAGGGCAGGGCCTGTATTGTTTCCCTCCTTATTCTCTTCAGAACCAGCCTAGAGCAGTGACTAGCATAGAGTAGGAGCTTAATACCCTTTTTGTTGAATTAGTTGTTATGAGAAAGCAGTTACCTAGGTCACATTTGTGTGTGGTTGGGGATAATGAGGAGAGAGGTTAAAAATCTCTTTTAATTGTTATCAGTGACTGCAGTATTTAAAGCCCAAAAAAGTTGCATTGTGATTACTTTTAAATCTGCAATTGTGCCTTTATATAAGTAATTTTGATTCTTATACAGAGCTTCTAAAATGCCTCCAAATTAAAATACTTGTTCCTTTATGAGGTAAAAATATATTCTTATTTTCATTTGAAGTTATGGGTGGGTAGGCTATTCAAACGTCCTGGCTCTTGTCAAAAGAAGCTTTAAAACCCTAGGCTGTGTGGCAAGCCATGTCCAAATCTTGTAAGACTGAAACCAATTAAGTTCTTCTTAATGACAGATAGGAGAAGTGGGAATCTTATAGAAAAGACAGAGGGGAAGGGGTTTTATTAGAGCTCAATGACCTCTTAAAAGAGCTCTGTCAGACCAAATATTTATAAATGAGAAGTTGAATATGATGGCTATAATAGATCAGAGCTGGGCAGGTAAGTCTCATCGCTGGTCCAAGATTTTAACAAAATGAGACACTCATAGTCCATCCAAGAGTTAACCATAGCAAGAGAAAGACATTCAGAGCAAGGAAAGGGTATTTATCAAGGATGCAAGCCTTAGTCCAGATGAACGTGGGTCCTGGGTGGGTGATACTCATGCTACTGGTCTGTAGTTAGAAGACTAAGAAAGGAGCTCCAACCCCTTGTATCCCAGCTGGTTTTGTATTCAGTTGACAAGGAGTTATATCAACTAGCTGTCCCTGTATTTTACCGCATAATTGTCACACCATTGGTTTTTTGGTGTTTTTTTCAGTCCAAAAATTGGTTCATAACCTTTCATCACATGGTATAATTCTATTTTTCACACTGCTTAAAAGGTAAACAGAGCAGCAATGTATTTGCCAGTGGCATTATGGATACACATTTATCTCTTGCAAATTGAGAGCTGCAAGTCTAAAATTCTCAGTGCGCACCCATTGTCAGTATATTTCCAAAAGCTCACTTGTGTGGTTTGCTTAGAGCACTGCAGTGCTAACAGTATTGTCACTGAACCCAATGAAGAGCCATAGGTACAAGCGGAACAGGCAAGCAGGTGAAGCTCCCATGAGTAAATCTCATGATATGGTAAGACTGGCATCTTCCCAATTTTAACCTATGTTCACAAGTATTCCATGCATCCTAATCTTGCACCAAAGGCAGTTTAGTAATAAATTATTTTTAAGTAATATTGGCACAACTTTTTAAAAAACTATTTCACATAATGGTTGCATGCTACTTTTTTGCCCAAAAAAAAAAATTTAGCATAAAATCTGTGATGATTATGTGGTGAAATATAGTACATATCCAGGTCAATGTCAATAACTTTTAAGGAAAAACTAGACTAGTTTACAGGGGTTGTGGCCTTAGTATGTTGACCCCACCACAATGGGAGACAAAGAGCTAAAAAGATAAAGCCCTCTGCAAGGTCACACGTGTACCTGTATGATCTTAGGAAAATCACATCAATCTCACTCAGTTTCCTCATCTATTAAGGGTTGAACAAGATGACCTCTAAGACCTTTTCCAGCCCTAATTCTGATAATCCTAAGGACCTTGTAAATGTTAGTTCTATATAAATGTGAGATATGTGGGGAGATATTTATTCAATGAAGTTACCAACTGAAGTAGGATCTCTGTGGTAGACCATGTTTGCTATTCATGGACCACCCTAAGTAGAGAGAAGTTAGTCACTGAAAGGTTTATCGCTAATTGATTGATGAGTTCTTTGAAAATGGCAATTCCCAGGGGCAGAGCCAAAATGGTGGCTGGAGAGCAGGGACTTGCTTAAGCTCTCCCCCAGGTGCCTCCAAACACCTACAAAAATGGCTCTGAACAAATTCTAGAGCTGCAGAACCCATGAAATAGCAGAGGGAAGCAGGGCTCCAGCCCAGAACAGCCTGGATGGTCGCTGGGAAGGGTCTGTCACATGGAGCTTGGAGCAGAGTAGAGCAGAGCCCAGCATGGGCCATGCCAGGACCAAACAGACCAGGAGCAGGGCAGAACCAGAGGTAGGGCCCTGAATCATTGAGGTGTGGCAGTTACCAGACTTCTCAAACGCCAAAGACAACAGAGAAGGTTAGTGGAAAAACTGATAGAGTGAAAGGAGTGCATGGTTGGCCCTAGCCCTGCAGGTGCAGAAGTGGTGCAGCTCTGGGGATACTTCCAGAGCTCCAGATGTGGTTGCTTCTGGCCCCAGGCCCACACTGTGGGAGGAATTAAGCAGCAGATCAGAGCTGGAGTGCAGAACCTGCTTAGATCTGGGTCGCAGTCCAGGTTAGTGGTTCTTTGGGGAGGAGGAGAGCTAGTGTGGCAGAGTTTGCTGTGTAGAAGTAGCTCTGAAAACATCAGTGCAGCCCCTCAAGATTGGGACAAAGCACAATCTATTCTACCAGCAGTCACACACTAACAAAAGGCTCAAGGGTCAAGTAGTTGGCTGGGAGCATGGCCAGGCAGTGAAAACAGACTCAGATTCAGACTTAGACTTTGGCATCTTTCTTTGGTGACAAAGAAGACCAAAACATATAGCTGGAATAAGTCAACAAAGTCAAAGAGTCTACATCAAAAGCCTCCAAGAAAAATATGAATTGGTCTCAGGCCATGGAAGAGCTCAAAAAGGATTTGGAAAAGCAGGTAAGAGAAGTAGAGGAAAGATTGGGAACAGAAATGAGACTGATGTAAGAAAATAATGAAAAACAAGTCAATGACTTGCTAAAGGAGACCCAAAAAAATACTGAAGAAAATGACACCTTAAAAAATAGACTAACTCAAATGGCTAAAGAGCTGCAAAAAGCCAATGAGCAGAAGAATGCCTTGAAAGGCAGAATTAGCCAAATGGAAAAGGAAGTCCAAAAGACCAGTGAAGAAAATACCACCTTAAAAATTAAATTGGCTTCCAAAAACCTATAAAAAATGGCTCTGAACCAATTCTAGAACTGCAGAACCCACAAAACAGCAAAGGGAAGCAGGGCTCCAGGCCAGGAAAGCCTGGATGGTCTCTGGGTAAGGTCTATCCTGCAGGGAGCTGGGAGGGGAAGCGGAGCAGAGCAGAGCCCAGCATGGGCGGCACGAACCAACCAGACCAGGAGCTGGGTGGAGCATGCCCGAGCACCCTGAATCAGTGAGCTGTGGCAGTTACCAGACTTCTCAACCCACAAACACCAAGGACAACAGAGAAGGTTAGTGGGAAAAGCTGCTGAGGACAGGGAGATTGCAGTTCGGCCACTGCCCCAGGGGCACAGAAGGTGGGGCAGCTACAGAACTACAGCTGCAGCTGCTTCCAGCCCCAGGCCCACCTGGTGGGAGGAA
>JAQQSZ010020480.1:0-10130 GCA_028646595.1 Phalanger gymnotis
GGCAAGATAGGTTGCAGCCAGATTGTGAAGGGCTTTAAACATCAACCAGAGGCGTGTATATTGTATCCTAGAGGCTATGGGCGGTAACTGAAGCTTCCCGTGGCAGGTGAATGCTTCTTTGTGGTGACTATTTCTAGGCTGGCCCACAATAAGCCTATTTAGACTGTAACATTGCTGGCATAAAACAATGAGTATTCTCCTACAGCTGGGTTGGAAAAGCAGGACTTTGTGGGCTGACCACCATTTGTAATTCTGCCTCTATAGTAAATGAATTGTAGGACCAAGCAATCAACTTATAAACAGACTTTTGGAACATGACCCATCTGTAAGCAGAGACTGCCTCCATTTCACAGGTTTGTTGTCTAAGGAAATTTGAGAGGTGGATATATTCACAGCTCACCGGGTTGCTTGAACAAGATATCAAATCAAAAGCTGGAAAAGTTCTCCCACAGAGTTCACAAGGGAGCATAATCTTGCCCTAAAGATAAAGGGGTGGGTTATAATGGGGATTGAGAGTGGGGGAGAGACAATAACAATAAGGCAAGAAAGAAAAAGGAAAACTCTAGCAAATTGCATTTTAAATTGGTTGCTTCCAGGCATTGTTTCCCACTCTCTTTGAGAACAGCTAATCCAGAGGTGGGGAACCTACAGCCTTGAGGCCACGTGAGCTCTTTGACTGAATCCAAATTTGGGCAGCACTTGAGGACCTAGGGGGCCACATGTGGGCTGGAGGCTGCAGGTTCCCCACCCCTGAGCTAATCTCTCCAATTCTCTTCTAAACCTGCCTCCTTTACCCTTCCAGCATAGCCTCTCTGTTAGACCAGGAGCTCAGCGTCTATTTTAATGATACAACCAGAACCAGAAAGCAATGAACTCTTTTAGCTGGCCTGGAGCTCTTCACATCCACCATTCCCCTCTTCTCCCTTTTCTAGCTTTTTCTCCTTTAATTCATTGAGATGATAACAAATACTTATTAATTACCTACTGTGCACAAAGTACCATGCTGGGCACTATGGAGGAGACAAAAAAAAAAAATGAGACACAGACACTGCCCCCAAAGAGCTTAAACCCTAGAAGAGAAGACAAAGACAATAGCTATAACACAAAGTGCATTAAAAATGGCAGCTTGGTGGTGCAATGGATAGAGCGCTGGGTGAGGAGTCAGGGAGACCTGAGTTCAAATCCAGCCTTAGACAATTCCCAGCTGTGTGACTCTGAGCAAGTCACTTAAAACCTGTTTTCCTCAGTTGCCTCATCTGTGAAACAGACAGTCATTGTGAGCTCAAATGAGATAATTAATTGTAGAGTGCTTAATACAATGCCTGGGGCACATAGAAGGCATATATAAATGTTAGCTATTATTATTACTATTGTTAAAAATGGCAGTTAGGTGTCATAGTGCACATAGAGCACTGGACAAGAAGTCAAGAAGACCTGAAGTTCAAATTCTGCCACTGGCATTAATTAGCTATGTCACTCTAGGCAGAGCATTTAACCTATCTTAGCCTCAGTTTCCTCATCTGTAAAATGAGAGTAATAATAGCACCTACTTTCTAGATTCGCTGTGAGGATAAGAAACAAAGGGAGTGGTAGCAATAAAAATATACAACTGCAATAAAAGACATACAAATAAGGCTCCATGATCTTTCAGGGGCAATGGCAGAGAAGAAAAAGGAATCTTTCAGGCAAGAGTTTGCATCTGAGTTGGGCCTTGAAGGATAGCTAAAAACTAAAAAGGCAGAGTGGGGGCAAAGAACATTCTCAATTCAAGGAATATCACAGAATCAGTGAAGCAATGGGGATATATAGGAACCAATAAATAGGCCAATTTGGGTGGATAATAGCTAGGAGATGAGTCTAGAAAGGTGGGCTGGGACTAACTCCTGGAAGAGCTTCTAATGCCAATGTAATTGGATTAGGCTTTATTTGAAGAGCAATGGCAAGCCAGGAAAAATTTCGAAATAGGAAAATGACTTGATAAAAAGAACTATGCTTTGAGAAAGCATCTGGGTGGTTCAATGGATAAAGCAAAGGATTTTGAGCCAGAAAGACCTAAATGCACATCTTGCTTTGCTGTCCTGGACAAGTCCCTTAATCTGGCTCAGCCTCAGTTTCCTTATTTGTAAAATAAAGTGATTGGATTTGATGATTACTAAGTTCCTCCAGCTCTAATTCTACGATCATATAATAAGATTCATCTGGAAATAGAGTATAGAATAATTTAGAGGGAATAATTGGGCAGACACGAACTGTCCCCAGTGCTTAAACTAGGAAAGCTGAGGTGGTTGAGATTGCAATTTCCCTATCACCACAGGAACAGTGAGTCTTCAGGATTGGGAAGCTGCTTCTACTTGAAGAAAGCAATTGGCTTGAACTAGGAACTTTCCCTTTACTCACATGGGAGATATGGACCTCCCAGAGCCAGGAGAAGATCAGACGACCTGCCAACCAGGTCTGCAAGCCAGGGATCTGCAGGACCAGTAAGACCTCCCAGCGAGGCAGAAATTTGATTGAATCAGTATCCCATGTTTAACTCAGCAGAAGGGGAAGAAAGGTCTCATTATTTCCAGTCCTCTGGCAGAACATAGGCATCATGCCATTTTCCTCCCTCCCTCCTATCTTATTTGCCTCAATTGTTCAACTAGCATTATCAAGCTCCTACTATGTGCCAAACCCAAGGCTAGGTACTGGGAATACAAAAAGAGGTTGTGATTTCATTAGCACAAAGAACTTTCCATGAAGGAAACTCTCTCTGCCAATGCAGGTCAATATATTTCATCAATGTTAATTTTTTCAGATTTACCTAGGACCTCAAGTTACTGAGGACTTGCCCAAGCTCACACAGCCAAGATGCATCAGAAGCAGAATTGAACCGAGGTCTTCTTGACTTGGTTGTCGTTTAGTTGTTTCAGTCACATCTAACTCTTTTTGGCTCCATTCTGGGTTTTCTTGGCAAAGACACTGGAGCGATTTGCCATTTCCTTCTCCAGCTCATTTTACAGATGAGGAAACTGAAGCAAACAGGGAGAAGCGACTTGCCCAGGGTCATACAGCTAGTTTCTAAGGCAAGATTTGAACTCAGGTCTTCCTGACTCCAGGCTTGGCACTCTATCAACTGTACCACCTAGCTGCCCTTCTTGACTTTAACATCATCATTTTATCTGCTACACCATTCAGCCTCTCTATCCAGGGATACGAATACAAAGAACAAAACACTCCTCCCCCAGCAGTTACTCAAAAACCTTGCTACTCACTATTTTGGTGGTGGAAAAGAATTGGAAATTGAGGGAATATCCACCAATTGGGAAATAGCTGAACAGGTTGTGGTATGTGACTGTGATGGAATACTATTGTGCTATAAAAAATGATGAAGGGGATGGTTTTAGGAAAACCTGGGAAGACTTATATAGACTGATGCAAAGTGAAGTGAGCAGAACTAGGAAAACATCATAGACAGTAACAATAATATTGTAACGATGATCAACTGTGAAAGACTCAGCTACTCTGATCAATACAATGATCCACAACAATTCCAAAGGACTACTGACAAAAAATGCTATCTACCTCCAGAGAGAGTGAGTACTGGTGATCTCTGAGTACAGATTGAAGCATATTTTTTTTTATCACTTTCTCTATTTTTCCCTCCCACAACACAGCTAATGTGGAAATATGTTTTACATGACTTCATATGTGGAATGGGTATCATATTTCTTGCCTTCTCAATGGGTGAGGAAGAAGATGAAGAAAGGGAGAAAATTTGGAATTGAAAATTAAAATAAAAATAAAAAAAGCTTGTTGTCCCCTGCCTAACTCCTTTAGAGTCCAAAATCTCCAGGTGCTAAGCAGTAGACAAAGCTGTATCAAAGTATACTTCCTTACAGAGGTGATCGTTGAAGGCATGAAGTGGATAAATATTCAAGAAAGAGATTGTAGTGAAACACAGAACTCTGGAGCAGGAAGAGTTTTCTAAGGCTTTTTAGACCAATCTGTAACTAAAGAATTAATCTACAACAGCTCTGATGAGTAGCCATTTATCCTCTCCTTTAACCCCACCAGTGACTGGTAATTCAATAATAAACAAGATAGAACATTCCATTTTCATTGTCAAGAAGCTCTTCCTACATGTTAATCCTTCAGTAGAACTGGGAACTCATCAGTGTAGACACACCATCCACCAGTGCAGATTACAACCCATCTCTACCTTCTTATCCTGTGTGGATTTTCCTCCCTTGTTACAATATCAAAGATTAAAAGCTAAAGACCATCCGACCTCTTTGTTCTGGATTGGGCCTGACTCGGACCAGTCTCATTGGTTTATGTTTGAAATTGGGCCAAACAAAATACACATAGGTCATTCAACAGTTGGCCAAAAGAGATTTATTTAGCCATGGCAAGGCCATCGAAGAAGGATAGGCATTGAGGACACATTGAGTTGATTCATCTGAGTGAAGCAAGGCCTGCTTGTCTAAATTGTCCATTTTGATCTATCAGAGCTAGCCTGGAGCTCCTCATAGTTTCTTTGTACTCAAGAAGTGATGTCAACAACGAGAGCCTTTAGTCCTCTGAATCAATCAAGTTTGGAGGAATGTCTCGATACTTTTAAGGAAAAACCACTTTAACATGAATGGGTGCACAGGTTAGGACACTGCTTCCACCAGACCCCTCATTTTACAGAGGAAGATCTGAGTAATAGAAAGGATAAGTGATCTACCCAAGGTCACACACAAAGAGCAGAGCCATGATTCAAACTCAGGTCTCTGACTCCAAATCTAACATCCTTGAGACCTCTTTGGCTTTTAACACTTCATGATTATCAGTGCAAGACTATGGCTGTCCTTCTGTTATTTTTCTCCCTCAACACATGGCCAGCCCACCTCCTTTTTCCAATTATATATTCCCTTAAAGATATCCTTAGGATAAGCTGAAAATACACCTCTTTATCATTTGCACTCTAGTTCTCTGTAGCTAAGCAGAGTAGTCTTATTTGCCTTCCTAATGTTGAAAGACCATCATCATATTCTCTTCTCTAAATTAATCATTTATAATTCCTTCAACTAATAATCATCAGGAAGATCTTTATGGAATAGTTTCAAGTGACTTTTTTCATCATGATTGCAACCCTCTGGACATCCTCCAAGTTGGAAATGTTTCTCCTGAGGTATCACACAGAAAATTGACCATGATGCCCAGCTGTGATCTGAGGATAGAGGATAATGGCATTATGATTTCCATCATTCTGAACATTATTATTGCAGCTTAAAATATCATTAACCTTTTTTTGGGTGCCATATCACCCAGTTGACCAATTTTGAGATTATAGTCTACTAAAAACTCCAGTATACTCTTTTTTTCCACATGGACTTCTTTCTAGTCATTTTTTCCCTATCCTTTACTTGGGTAGTTTATTTTTTAAAACCTATGGGGAGGACTTTACATGTATCCCCATTATATTAGATTAGCTTCTTGATGGCAGGAATTCTTGCTTTTGTTTTTTGGATGCCCAGCATATACCACAGTTTCTAGCATAAACCTATAAGCTTAATAAATGCTTATTGAATGAACGAATCATGTGAGATCCAGTTATCCCACCAGATTTCTCTTTCATCCTGATTTTGTCATCTGAGATATGTGCTACCACTGGAATAAGCCAGGCTTGAACTAGGCTGGTCTGGTATCTCAGTTTCAAGATGTCAGCAAAATGAGACAACTTACGGAATAATTAACAATTAACAAAGGGCAGTTTACTTAGCCTAGCAAGGCATCATATCCAGAGCAGAGAAAGAATATTCAGTGAGGATATGACATTGATACCATTGAGCATA
This sequence comes from Phalanger gymnotis, assembly GCA_028646595.1. NCBI lineage: Eukaryota > Metazoa > Chordata > Mammalia > Diprotodontia > Phalangeridae > Phalanger > Phalanger gymnotis. The sequence continues at coordinate 5,823 of JAQQSZ010020480.1, forward strand.
TCTTCCCAACCTCTGCATTACTGTAGCAGCAATTTAGATTTGAAGATATTTCCCACCCATTGATAGGCCATGTCCTGCTTACTTCACAGGAAGCCTAAGACACATGTACTAGGAGGAGCTTCCTGACAGGAAAAGGAAGTTATGTCACAGGAAATGCAGAAAGAGAGAGAGAGAGAGAGAGAGTAGTTATGGCTTTTAATGGCCACCCTTGTGATAGTTAGAACTGAATAGGTTGACTTAGCTGTACTGTGAGTGTGTTTTGGGGAAGACCCCAGCAGGGGGTTGGAGAGGTTTTGGGATGGCGAGGCTCCTTGTGATATCATGTTTTAAGTTCCTTGCTGTTATGATAAAGTGAGCTAACTGGTTGTGGGAGCTGAACATTTGGTTATGGGATATGGTTCTCTGGTGTCTGAATAAATGGTTTACTTCTTCTACCTTCTATGTGGAGAGTCTCATATACTTTGTGATAGAGAACTACATAGGCATTTTGACAATTATCATCTACATTGTTATTATTGCCTTACTGATACAATTACCAGTGGTGGTCTGTTGGTCAAGCTTAAGGAAAACTATGAAGCTCCTTGTGCCCTGGATTTTTTGTACTCCACTGACCAGGAAGCTATGTCAATGGCCTGAGCCTTTAATCCACTAAGCTAATTAAAAGTCTGAAGAGTGGTTTCAATTATCTTTTAAAGAAAAGAACAAGGTAACCTACATGGTGGGGAACCCTGTAGATACTCCTCTTCCTGTGCTCTTCAAATTCCATGTCTCCTTCAAAGTTGATAAGCAGGTCAACTCTATCTTTTTCCAGTTCATTGATACAACATTAAATAGAGCAAGAGACCAAACAGAGTTCTGGGGCATACTACTAGAAGTCTCCTTCTAGTTTGACAAGAAGAGAGTCAAGATCAAAACCCAAAGAGGACCAAATTTAGGCATTAGGAAGAGGAGAGCTAATGAACCTAAAGAGGGGCCATGAAGAAAGCCAGAAGAGTATAGTGTCAAGAAAGCCAAGAGAGTTACAAGATTGGGGCAGTCATGGCAATGTACTGAGAGTTCAGAGACGTGGGTTCTATTCTTGTCTCTGAAACTAATATTCTCAGCATGACCTTAGGGAAGTAATTCAACCTCTGTAGATTTTAGTTAACTGTAAAACAAGGGGCTTGGATTAGATAATTTCAAAGGGCCCCTCCAGCTCTAACTTTATCATCTTAATGCAGCAGAAAAGTTAATCAGAAAGGAGAAGGGGGTAGTAGATTGAATGACTAATATACTACCGATGACCTTTGAAAACAATAGTAGGGACAGAGGCTCTCTTATTTCCTTTTTGAGAAGACCCTATTCCTATTCCCTTCAATTAGTTATTACTCTGGCTATCTTTACTGAAGCTCAGAGAATAATTTCTTCCATTAGATTGCAAGCTCCTTGAGGGCAAGAATTGTCTTTTGCCCCTTTTTGTATCTCCAGTGCTTAGCTCAGTGCCTGATATATAATGAAGGTGTCTAATAAATGTTTATTGATTGATTTATTGATTGATTCTTGGTGGGGGATGCTACTGTCCCATTCAGATAAAGTTTCTTAGGGCTACAAACGAAAACAATGGAAAAACTATAAGCAATGGCTAATCAGCTAAGGCATATTCTAAAGAACATCACATAGTTTTCCCGTCTCCCCACACTACTGAATAGCAGATTGAGATAAAAGCAGTTTTCCTTATCTAACACTCATTTTAGACCATATAAAGCCCCCTTATGTTTTTCACTCACCTTCCCCTTTCTCTATCTTTTTCTCTCCCTCATTCCTCTGGTCTCTGCTATTCTTCTGTCCCTCTGCTCCTTTCTTCTGTCCCTATGCATACTTTACCCTTCTCCTTAACTGGCTATAGTATGGAAGTAAAATATTAATATTTCGAATTATAGAAATTTAGACCTGGAAAAATACACATGCACATATATTATTACATATCTATGAAAAAACTAAATATATGCATGTATATATATATATATATATACACACATACACACATGTGTGGAAGTATATACATGTGTATATTCCTATGAAGGCTTTTCCAGGTCTCAAATTCTATAACACTATATCATGGGTGCTAGTATTATCCTTCATTTACAGATAAGGAATCTGAGGAAGCTGAAGCTGAAGTGGTTTTCTCAAGGTCACACAGGTGACAGATAGCAGATCCAGAATTCAAGTCCCTTTCACTCCACATTCAGGGTCATGCTACCTCCCAATTCCTGATCTCTGGTGATTCTGCATCCTCAGAGGAAAGAGCTCATTATGATTCTGATTAACAGATAGCTATCAGGTCCCACTTAAGTCTTCTCATCTAGATCACCTTTATTTTACAGATAAAGGAACATTTCAGTGATTTGCCTAAGACTACACAGTTAGCCCCCTTAATGATGATTCCCAATTCTGTCCTCTTTCCAATTTGTAGTATTTATTAAATAAAGTTTGTGATACCCTATTTTAATGTTTAAATCAGGGAAATTTGACAGTTTTGTTGACATTTAATTTGTCTATAGACAGCAGAATAGCATAATAGAAGGACATTGCATTTAAGCTCAGAAGACCTGGGCATTCACTATATCTCTGTACATTTACTAATCTGTAAACCTTGACTCTCACCTTAGACAAGCCATTAAATTCTCAAAACCTATTTCTCCATCTAAAAAAATGGCATTAATGATGATACCTATACTACTTCCTTCCTAAGAGTTATGAGAATCAAATAATATATGTAAAGAATTTTGTAAATTTCAAAGGACCTTCGAAATGTCTGCTGTCAAACATTAGCTGTGTGTTTGTGTGTGTGTGTGTGTGTGTGTGTGTGTGTGTGTGTGTGTGTGTGTGTGTGTCTAGACCTATTGCTTTCATCTGTAAGGGACCTCGGGAAAGCCCACAGATAAATAAGTCATAGTCTTAGAGGCTTAAATAGTTGTTGGAAAGGTTCATTTATTTGTCTGTAGTCACAAAACTAATATGTGGCCAAGGCAAGACATGAAGCGGGTCTTCCTGATTCTAAGGCTAGCCTTCTACAGTAATCCCCTTCACATTGTGACTTTCCCCATCACAGGTTGGCATAAAAAATTAAGTGAGAATTTGGGGGGAGTTTTATGGAAGCTGCAGACAACATAGAAAAAGTTTAGAAACTCAGAAATATATAAAATATATGTATAGTATTATATATCATCAACATATTTTATCTTTTAATACCATAATAATTCATACTTCTCTGGTATGAAGAGAGGGTCTTTTATGTGGATTTTCCAGATTGTGAGGGTCGAGGTGGGGTGCCACACCCCTAATCCTTACCATGGGGAAGGGATAACTATATACAATATGCCACTTAGCCTCAATGCCTCTCACTTTGGCTGTACTTACCATTATTAGGGAGAAGAAAATGAAATATTTCCTCCCCCGCCTTTTTATTTGGTGTAGACCTTTGGATTTATTTTATTTTATTCAGTGTCATCACTTTCTTACCCATGCTGAAGACCATCTTACTATGTGAAGAAAGTTGGATCACGTGGCAATGGTTTGGGTATAGGTCTCTGGAGGCTTTGAGCTGCCTGCTTATTGTATTGTTGGTAAACATCTACAACTGGTAAAAAAGTGAATCACTGATACTATCCTGGGAACTTTCTTCCTGTATCCTCTAGCGAAATACAATATGTGGGTCATCAGGATATATTTTAAGTCTCAACACTATATTCTATTTGTCCTTTATTTAATAGTGATGGAAACAAATTAATAGGGAAAAAATTCTTATTGCAATGTAAAAGTTTATATTGCAGTATTTTGACATTCAACATTCTTGTTCAACATATTCTCCATCTGCACTACTGGCATCCCTTTGACCTGAATGCCCTTGTGATTTATTACCATTATCCAGGTATTGGATATTGAAAACAAGGCTTCACATTTATATTGCAGTTTTCATTAAAAAGTTGTCATTGATCTGACTTCTTTCTACATTGGTTTTATTGAAGTAAATTGTGGCATTTTCCTATTCTTATCACAGCAATATACATTTGAGACAGGAAGATAAATGTCACTTTTTAATGAAAACTGGCCAGCAGTTTGGATCACAGAAAAGGGGTAAGCCTGCCCACACTTTGACATTTCTCATTCTACTTTACCAAGCATAAGATTTGTCTATATTGTTTCACACTCCAGCATCTTCAGGCAAATCCCATGAAGGGGATAAAACAAAACACCTTGGAAGTGAGCCACCAACTTTACATGGAAAGGCAAAATGTTATTAATAGTAATATTAATAATAATTATAAC
>JAQQSZ010020481.1:0-10129 GCA_028646595.1 Phalanger gymnotis
ATCATTATATGCTTCTTATGCAAATCTAAGCTACCTGTGCCTTGCTTTTTCTAAATAAATTTCTATTTTTCTACTTTCTCTGGTGTGTTAAAGAGCGTCATTTATAGGAGTGGATCCGAACCTCATTAAATCATATTAATACAGCAGGTTTTAGTTTTTTATGAACCTACAAAATAAAAACAAATTAAACACCTTTAAATCCAATCTCTCTCTTTAGAGTAAGTCACCGTTCTCAACTTGTTAATGGTACTATGGGAATGAAGCACTATCTACTTTAACATTTATTTTGACATCTCACAACCACCTCAAACTTCAAAAAGAGGAAGTGAATCTGCCATCTTCCTCATTAACAAGGAAACATGTTGCTGCCCATATACAACCCCCAGAGCCTGCACAATGCTTGGTATATAGTAAGTACTTATAAATATTACTGACTGATTACCAAGCCCTGACATTTTTATTATCTTAGACAGGCTGTCATCAAACCTCAATCCAGGTCCTCATCAATTCTCACTGAGCTTGCAACAACAGCTTCATAAGGGATCTCTAGTTCTTCCCTTCAAACACTACTGCTAATCTAATTTTTCTAAATTACATCATTTGTATGATGTCATTTTTGGTCAAAAAACAGTAATTCTTCTGTTGTCTGTTATATCTGACCTACGCTGTTCAACTTAGCCTTCAGGACCACGACTGTATTACTACCTTCTTTCTATTTACTCCCCTTTACCAGTTGTTTTCGATCAACCTACATGGTATGCTAATTCTCACAAATGATTTACTTGTTCCCAGATTCATGTCCTAGTACATATAACTCACTCTCCAAGTCTCTCCACTTTCTCTTTCTCATTCTATACCCCTCACTTTCTTAAAACTTGAATTTTCTCATTTCTTTTATGTTACTGACCCAATCTCTCCTCTACTGGGCACTCTAATACCTACAATCTTAGTGTATACTGTATTCATTTGTATTTCATATTTGCTTTGCAAACAGCCTTTACTCATTTCATAAAAGTGTATTTTAACATACCTGATAGTAAAAAACATTTCTTTAATATTATCCCAATATACATGACACAATGCTATAGTACATAAAGAGCTGTTAACTTAAATACAATGTGATGATTAATATAAAACTGATATTCAATTATTCTCACTGAAAATAAAATTTTCCTTAGTCTCACTACTTTACTATAAGTGTAATATATCCACATACAGCAAGCAATATTGCAGGTATCATTTTTATTAATGTTTTAACCCAAAGACTTTCATTAAAATAGTTTCGAGTCCCAAAATAGGTTAAATACTATTAGCCTAAAATGACAAGCAGTGTCCTGTGATTAAAAATGACAATAAAAAACTTCAACAAGAGATAAAGACCAATCCACAATATGCCTAAGTTTCAATTTTGTTTAGAAAAATCAAAAAACAATTTTTGTCTAGCTACTTTTATGCTTATGAGGTTTGATGGTATCAAATAAAATGATTCTTTTTTGGGAGGTTCAATAACTAATCAAGGAGTCTGGGGAACATATTAGTTATTTCAAAGGATGAAAAATGTCATTATTCTATGCAAGTTTATTAAATAGCTTTCTCTGTACCCTGAAAAATTAAAACACATCCAAATAATATTTTTACTTATACTATAATGCCTAATAACGTGAATGATTTGTATTATTCTGCAATATGAACAAAATTAGGTCTTTCTGGGGTTCCAGAGGAAAAAAAGTAATATAATATATAATTACAACTAGGTAATAGTATTAAAAATAATAGTGATTTTAGATCATACTATATCTACCTTGAAATTTTTATCTACAAACCAGGTATCTAACATTTCTGCTTTGCAACATTCCTGACTAAAAACTAAATTTAAACAATCATTTGGACAGGAAATTTTGCCATATATTTTAAAGTTGTATCAAAATATTTCAGTAAGTCACTTTACAATATATTTTCTGGGCACCTGAGTAATTTCTGCTTTTTCTCCTCTTCTCAATATCCTAGAAAATAGGTCCGGAAAGAGATCATTCTGACAACTACTTTGGCTGGTGTAACCTCTAACAGTTGTTAGCCTTCTGAAATTTTAGGCTACTGGTATTCAGAATAGAATTCTGTTTGGAGAAAACATTATCTAGCATATGTAGGGCCTTCTGTATTGTTCAAAGACAGATTGTGTTTGATATTGGGCATACTACTGCTATGGAGTAATCTTCCACAACCCCAGGATAATCCCAAAAGGTGAATCTGGGCCAAGAAAAGTAATTTTCAAAGTAACTTGAACCATAAATGCAGCTATGGAGAATAAGGCAGAGTGTCTGATAAACCTCGAAATAAGTTTTTCTTACAGTCAGGGGTGGGGAACCTGTGGCCTCAAAGCCCTAGAGATTCTTAACAATAAAAGAATGAATAAGAACTATCAATATCACTAAAACACAAAAATTTGATAGTTAATATGATGATTAAACGCCTTATTATCATAGGTACTTAAAAAAATGTTTCTGGATCTGAATGATAAGATAGCTTACCTTAACATCTGTAAATTGAGACAGAATAATATCAGGCATATTTGGATGAAGAGCTGGTAGCACACAATACAAATTGGGAAAGCAAACAAGGGACCCCAGCAGAACTTGTGCTTCTACTCTTGGTGCCTAAGTATCAGATAATCCAGAACATAAAAACACATTTAATAATATTAGTATGTATTAAGAAAAAAAAACATTCAAGCCGATGCTGTACTCTGTAACAAAAAATGTAGAAGTGAATCTGAATTACATAACACAAAAATTGTAAAGGGTAAAATCATGCCCAAGTATTTAAGATATAATTATAATTTTAACAATCTTAATAAAACATACTAACCTACACATGTTCAATGATAAATATAGCTATAGCAAAACAGCCTGATAAAAGTGTCAAGAACACTATAATTAGATTCAAAAGGCTAAGGTTCAAATCCCATACGTCTACCATTTAATCTGATCATATGATCTTGATCAACTCAAGAAATCTTTCTGAACTTTAATTTCTTCATTTGTAAAATAGGGATAATAAGAACAAGGATTTTATGAGAATCAAATGAGACCATGGATGCAAAATGGTTTACAGAAACCTATGGTAAAGCATAAATAGTAGCTACTATTATGATTCTGACCACCACCAGTATCAAGACAATATTTTTCCAATAAAAATCTCCCCCTAGGGAATGCTGCACATATTGTGAGGTTTTAATTTATCTACTACATAAGCTGTTCTAAATGAAAAAATATTTTGTATACAACTTCAGACTCTAAACTTCTAGCTGTCATCTCATCTCATAATCAAATTCTTTTAAAAAAATTTTTAATATTTTTATTATTTTTAGTTTACAACATTCAATTCCACAGGTTTTTGGGTGCCAACATTTCTCTCCCTCCCGCTCCTCCCCCCTAACATCCAAGACAGCATATAATCCAATGTAGGTTCTACAGTTACCTTTACACTGAACTTATTTACATAACAGTCCAGTTGTAAAGAAGAATTATAACCAATGGAACGAATCATAAGAACTGAGAAACAAAACCAAGACAGAAGGAAAAAGAAAAAAAAAGAGCAAATAGTTTGACTCCATCTGCATTCAGACTCCATAATTCTTCCTCTGGATGTGCATAGCATTTTCCATCACGAGCCTTTTGGGGCTGTCTTTGAATCTTGTATTGATGAGAGGAGCAAACTCTATCAAAGGTAGGCCTTACAGATACTGTGTGTCTGTAATCGTGTATCATGATCTCCTGGTTCTGTTCCCCTCAAATTCAGCATCAGTTCATATAAGTCATTCCAGGTTATAATGAAGTCTGTCTGCTCCTCAGTTCTTATAGCACAGTAGTACTACATTACATTCATATACCAAAATTTGTTTAACCATTTCCTGATTGATGGGATCCCCTTGATTTCCAATTCCTTGCTACCACAAAAAGAACTGCTATAAATATTTTGGTATATATGGGTCCCTTTCCCACTTGTATGATTTCTTTGAGATGTAGCCCTAGAAATGGTATTGCTGTGTCAAAGGGTACGTGCACGTTTATAGGCCTTTGGGCATAGCGCCAAATTGCTCTCCAGAATGGCTGAATCAGCTGACAACTCCACCATCTATGTGGCAATGTTCCAATTTTCCCACATCCTTTCCAGCATTTATCATTTTCCTGTTTTATCATGTTAGCCAATCTGACAGGAAAGAAGTGGTACCTCAGAGTTGTCTTGATTTGCATTTCTCTAATGAAGTGATTTGGAGCATTTATTCATATGATTATAAATATCCTTAATTTCTTCTGAAAACTGGTTGTTCATATCCTTTGACCAGTATTCCTATAAATTTGGTTCAGTTCACCATATATTTTAGATATGAGGAATTTATCAGAGACACTGGTTGTAAAGATTTTTTTCCCAATTTTCTGCTTCTCTCCTAATCTGTGTTGCACTGGCTTTGTTACTACACAAACTTCTTAATTTAACGTAGTGATAAATTTTGCATGGCTCCCTATCTCTTGCTGGGCATGAATTCTTCCCTTTCCTATAATCTGAGAGGCAAACTACTCCTTACTCTTCCAAACTGCTTATAGTATCAGCCATTATTCCTAAATTATGAACCCATTTTGACTTTATTTTGTGATACAGTGTAAAATACTGGTCTATGCAGTTTCTGCCATACTATTTTCCAATCTTCCCAGAAGTTTTTGTGAAATAGTGAATTCTTAAACCAGAAGCTGGATTCTTTAGGTTTATCAAAGATTAGATTGCTACAGTGATAGACTATTGTGTCTTGTATGCCTAACCTATTCCACTGATTCACTACCCTTTTTCTTGGCCAGTACCAAGTAGTTTGGATGACTGCTGCTTTATAATACACTTTAATATCTGATATGGCTAGGTTACCTTCCCTAGCATTTGTTTTCATTAATTCCCTTGATATTCTGGACCTTTTGCTCTTCCAGATGAATTTAGTTATTATTTATCCAGCTCTATGAAATAGTATTTTGGTAGTTTGATTGGTATGGCATTGAATAAGTAAATTAATTTAGATAAAATTGTCATTTTTATTGTATAAGCTCGGCCTAACCATGAGCAACTGATGCTTTTCCATTAATTTAGATCTGTCTTTAATTGTGTGAAGCATTTTGTAATTGTGTTCCTATAGGCCTTGGGTTTGTCTTGGCAGGTAGACTCCCAAATATTTTATAGTGTCTACAGTAACTTTGAATGGAATTTCTCTATCTCTTGCTGTTAGGCTTTGTTAGTAATGTATAGGAATGCCAAGGATTTATGTGGGTTTATTTTATATCCTGCAACTTTGCTGAAGTTGTTTATTATTTCAATTTCATTATTTGATTCTCAAGGATTCTGTAAGTAAATCATCATGTCATCTGAAAAGAGTGATAATTTACTTTCTTCTTTGCCTATTCTAATTCCTTCAATTTTTTTGCTTCTCTTATTGCTACAGCTAATGTTTCTAGTACCAAACCGAATAGTAGGGGTGAAAATGGACATCCTTGTTTCACCCCTGATCTTATTGGGAATGCATCTAGCTTATCCCCATTACAAATAATGCTTGTTAATGGTTTTAGGTAGGTGCTATTTATAATTTTCAGGAAGGCTCCATTTATTCCTATGCTTTCTAGTGTTTTTAATAGGAATGGGCGTTGTATTTTGTCAAAGGTTTTTTCTGCATCTATTGAGATGATCCTATGGCTTCTGCTAGTTTTGTTGTTGATATGATCAATTATGCTAATAGTTTTCCTAATATGGAACCAGCCTTGCATTCTTGGAATAAATCCTACCTGGTCATAGTGTATTATTCTTGTGATAAGTTGCTACAATCTTTTTGCTAATATTTTATTTAAAATTTTGCCACCAATATTCATTATGGACATTAGTCTAAAATTTTCTTTCTCTGTTTTGACTCTTCCTGGTTTGGGTATTAGTATCACATTTGTGTCATAAAAAGAATTTGGTAGGAATCCTTCCTCACATATTTTCCCAAATAGTCTATATAGTATGGGAATTAATTGTTATTTAAATGTTTGATAGAATTCACTTGTAAAACCATCTAACCCCAGAGATTTTTTCCTTGAGAGTTCATTGATACCTTGCTCAATTTCTTTTTCTGACATGGGGTTATTTAGGCATAGTACTTCCTCTTCTGTTAACCTGGGCAATTTATATTTTGGTAAATATTCATCCATTTCCCTAAGGTTGTCAAATTTATGGTCATACAATTGGGCAAAATATTTCCTAATTATTGTTTTAATTTCCTCTTCATTGGAGGTAAATTCACCCTTTTCATTTTTGATACTGGTAATTTAGTTTTCTTCTTTCTTTTTTAAATCAAACTGACCAAAAGTTTATCAATTTTATTGGTTTTTTCATAAAACCAGCTCTTAGTTTTATTTATTAATTCAATAGTTTTCTCGATTTCAATTTTATTAATCTCTCCTTTTTATTTCTAATTTGGTATTTAATTGGGGATTTTCAATTTGTTCTTTTTCTAGCTTTTTCAGTTGCATGCCCAAATCACTGATCTCCTTTTGCTCTATTTTATTCACGTAAGCATTTAGGGATATAAAACTTCCCCTAAGAACTGCTTTTGCTGCATCCCATAGGTTTTGGTATGTTCTCTCATTATTGTCATTCTCTTGAATGAAGTCATTGTTTCTATTTTTTGTTCTTTGGCCCACTCACTCCTTAGGATTATTTAGTTTCCAATTAATTTTTGGCTTATTTTTCCATGGTTCTTTATTATAAATAATTTTTATTGCATCATGATCTGAAAAGGATGCTTTGACTATTTCTGCCTTTCTGCAGTGCATTGTGAGGTTTTTATGCCCTAGTACATGGTCAATTTTTGAGCATGTGCCATTTACTGCTGACAAAAAAAGTATATTCCCTTTTATACCCATTCAGTTTTCTCCAGAATTCTATCGTATCTACCTTTTGTGAAATTCTATTCATCTGCTTAACTTCTTTCTTTCTTATTTTGAGGTGAGATTTATCAAATTCAGAGAAGGGGAGGTTGAGGTCCCCCACTAGTGTAGTTTTCCTATTTCTTCTGAAACTCCCTTCACTTCTCCTCTAAGAATGTGCATGCTATACCACTTGGTGCATATATGTTAAGTAATGAAATTGTTTCATTGTCTATGGTGCCTTTTAGCAGGATATAGTTTTGCCTTATCTCTTTTAATTAGATCTATCTTTGCTTTTGCTTTGTCTGAGATTAAAATTGCTACCCCTGCTTTCTTTTAGCTGCAGCACAGTATATTCTACTCCAGTCTTTTACCTTTTCCCTGTGTGCATCTCTCTGTTTCAAAAGTGTTTCTTGTAAACAACATATTGTAGGATTATGGTTTTTACTCCATTCTGTTACTTGCCTCTGTTTTATGGAAGAGTTCATCTCATTCACATTCACAATTATGATTACTATGTGTCTTTTTCTCCATCCTATTCCCTCTCCCACCCCGTTTATGCTTTTATTTCTTCTCCCTTCCGCTCCTCAAAAGAGTTTTGCTTTTGACCGCAGTCTTCCTCAATTTGCCCTCTCCATTGATTCCCCTCCCTTATTTTACCCTTTTCCCCTTGCTCCTTCTTCCCTCCCTTCTGACCACCCCCCTCCCTTTTTTACCCCATTCCCCTCCTACTTCCTGTAGGACAAGTTAGATTTCTATACTTATCAGGATATATTATTCCCTTCTGCAACCAGATCAGATGACATTTTTCCCCTCCTACTGCCTGTAGGACAAGTATGATTTCTATACTTACCAGAGTACGTTATTCCTTTCTTGAACCAAATCCAATGAGAGTAAAGCTCAGATACTGCTCTTCTCCCTCCCTTCTTTCCCTTTACTATAATATGTTTTTGTGCCTCTTCATGTGATATAATTTACCCTTCTCTGCCTCCTCCTTACCTCTTTTCCCAGAACCATCACTACCCCATTTACCTTTTTATGTATCTCTTGAATTTTGTACCTGAAGATCAAATTTTCCATTGAGCTCTGGCCTTTTCAGTAGGAAGGTCTAGAATTCCCTTATTTCATTGAATGTCCAACTCCTTACCTGAAAAATTATGCTCAGTTTTGCTGGGTAGTTGATCCTTGTTGTAATCCAAGCTCCTCTGCCTTTCTGAATATTATATTCCAATTTTTCCTGTCTTTTAATGTAGAAGCTACAAGATCCTGCACGATCCTGACTGTAGTTCCACGATATTTGAATTCTTTCTGGCTGCTTGTAGTATTTTCTCCTTGACCTAATAATTCTGGGATTTGGCTATAATATTCTTTGGAGTTTTAAATTTGGGATCTCTTTCAGGGGACAAACAGTGGATTCTTTTGCTGACTATTTTACCCTCTAGTTCTAGCACCTCAGGGCCATTATACTTGAGGATTTCTTGGAAGATACTGTCCAGGCTAGTTTTTTCATCATGGCTTTCTGGTAGACCGATAATTCTTAGATTGTCTCTACTGGATCTATTTTCCAGGTCAGTTGTTTTTCCAATCAGATATTTCATGTTTTCTTTTTTTTTTTTTTCATTCTTTAGATTTTGTTTGACTGGTTCTTGATGCCTCACAGAGTAATTAGCTTCTACTTGCTCAATTCTAATTTTTAAGGAATCGTTATCTTCGTTTTGCTTCTGAGACTCCTTTTACATTTGGTTGATTTTACTTTTCAGGGTGCCATTCTCTTTAATTAGATTCTGAATCTCCTTAGCCATTTCACCAATTTTACTTTTTTAAAGCTTCGTTCTCTTCAGTGATTTTTTTTTTTCCAGTTCTTCTTTTACCTTTCTAATTTGGTTTTTAAAATCCTCCTTGAGTTCTTCCAGGAATGCTTTTTGGGCTTGAGAACAGTTTACATTCCCTTTTGAGGTTTTGCATGTGGGTATAATGTCAATGCTGTTCTCTTTTGAATTGGTATTTTGATCTTCCCTGTCTCCATAAAAAGGATCAATAGTCCTCGGTGTTCTGGAGTGCTTCTTCATGTTGGTTTACTTTTCCCCGGCTTTAAAGTGGATTTCTGCCTCTGGGGCTCAGGAGGCTCTGTCCCAGGTTTCTTGTGCTGGGAACTGTGGGCCTAGTTACTAGTTTTAAGTGTTGTGTGTGGGGAAGGAGTGGTCTCACTGCTCGAAGTCTCTTCTTCCCCTAGGGCTGTGCTACAGCCTGGGTGGTCTCAGCCGTTGTCTGGGCTCGTGTCTGCCACTTCCCCTGGCTGTGAGATGGCACTTCTGGGTTCCTGGAGTGGACCCTTGCTGCCTCCACTCCTCTGGGACTCAGGAACTCTCACTCTTTGACTACTGAAGCCCCACTTTTGGCTCCTCTACAGGCAGTATTATCTGGGTGGGGAAGGGAGGGACGAGAGCCATTTTACTTGGTCATCTTGGCTCCCAGAAGTTCAAGAAGGTGAGTTTCAAACCTTTAGACTGTGGGCTGCAAGCCTCAGGAGTATGTGTTCTCCCAGCCCCAGTCGCTGTACTGCTGTCTCCTGTAGTTCCGACAGACTCCCATCCTAGGCTGAGAGGCCTGGGGATCGCCACCAGTTTTGCGCGCTCAGAGTTCTCCCAGCCTGTATGGCTGGCTGAGTTCCTTAGCTGCTCCTGCTTTGGTGAGGTCTGCTGCAGAGCCTACTGATCCATCCTGTCAACCCTGTGGACTCTCCTGGCTTGAAATTTGTCACACTCAGTCTACTAGTGGCTTCTAACTATCAAATCTGCTCAGATTTACTTTTTGGCATCTGATAGAATTTGTGAGAGAGCTCAGGCAAGACACTGTTTTCACGCAGCCTTGCCCTCATATCGAATTCTTAAAATTCCTTTTCTAATCACCAAATCATGACTAGTCACCTCAATCACTTGTCACTCAATCACTGTTCCTTATCCTCATCAAAACCTCCAGACCTTCAACTCTTATGATTCTCCCATCCATCAAAATTCCAGTTTCACTCACTTCCCCATCGCAGCCTGGACACTTCGTTTCCACAATCTGGCTAGCAGCTTCTGTGGGGGGTCCAGATCCACCCAGAGCCAGCACCCAGAAGGCTGCCAGACAGCCAGAAAGCCCAGGTTCTTTTAATCTGCCTTAACAAGGAAAGCAAGGTTAAGGGG
>JAQQSZ010020482.1:0-10129 GCA_028646595.1 Phalanger gymnotis
TTGGCTTCTTAGGGAGGGTCGGTGGGAAGGGAAGAGAGGAGAGAATTTGGAACTCAAAGTTTTAAAAACAGATGGTCAGAAACAAAAAAAAAAGGTTTTGCATGCAACAACAAAATAAGATACACAAGCAATGGCAATAAGATACACAGCCCTACAAGAAAGGAAGGGAAAAGAGGGGATGGAAGGGGAGTGGGCTGACAGAAGGGAGAGCTGACTGGGGAACAGGGCAACCAGAATATATGCCATCTTGGAGTGGGGGGGAGGGTAGAAATGGGGAGAAAAATTGTAATTCAAACTCTTGTGAAAATCAATGCTGAAAACTAAATATATTAAATAAATAAACAAATAAATAGATAGATAGATAGACAGACAGACAGACAGACAAATAGATAGATAGATAGATAGATAAATGAATGAATGAATGAATAAATAAATAAGGAATGACATCCATTGCATCCAATAAAAACTCCAAGTGGGAAGAGAAATGTTCAATTAGGGGATGAACACTGAATGATCAACTGCTAATACAATTTATATCTGTTTTGTAATATTTTTCATGTTACTTGTCTTGCCTCCAGACAAGGATGCTTAATACTTCTGTTTTGTTCCATCCAATAAAAATGGATAGCACAAAATGAAAATATGTTTAAGGACAGAAAGCTGCTCTAATGGTTAGTGGATTCTCAGAAAAGTGCCAACATAAAGTAGAAATAATGAAGCATTAATGGAACATAAAGCAAATATGTCAGAATCACAAAATTTGTTGAACCATTGATCCGTCTTTGTTTTCTTCCTTTTTTATTCCTCCTCCTCCTCTTTGTTATTGTTCTTCTTCTTCTTCTTCTCTTTCTTCTTCTTGTTCTTGTTCTTCTTCTCTGTCTCTCAGTCTCTCTCTATCTCTCTGTCTGTCTCTCTGTCTCCCTCTCTGTCTCTGTTTCTGTCTCTCTTTCTGTGTGTCTCTCTCTCTCCTTCTCATCCTCCCTCCCTCCCTCTCTTTCTGTTGAGTTCAATAACCTCATTCCCAATAGGAGTGCTCCTTTATCTGTATTGTCTGGTATATATTCTCCTATGCATACTTTTTCTGATATCTGTTTGGCTATGAGTTAGATAAATGAGTTTCTTTACTATTCACCATATGTGTTCACTGTGGAACTGGCATCTGGTGGGAAAGGGGTAAAGTCTTGAATATAGAGTTTGGTGTCTTCTTTCCCCCAATAATGAAAAGTAGTGATCAGAATTTGATTAAACATGATTATAACCCTTAGATTCATAATATTTAAGGGAATAGATGAAATAATTCCAGCCCAGTACCTCCCTCTCTCTGAGGAGTGCAGACTCAAGCTTCAACTTCCTTCTCCTTCTCCTGGCAGGAACTAAAGTTTTTATTGGGAGAAGTTTGGAAAAAGAAGATATTAGAGATGTTTATGCTGCCTCCCTTTGAGCCACAAAAGGACAGCCTATGATCATAGGTTAGCCTTAACACACGTGGGAGTTTTCCCACTTTTACCATCTCTGCCCCCTCACTCAGACAGGGAAGAGCATGCATCTCCACCAATGAAGAGAGAGTTCCATACCAATGGGCTTTGGAACAGGGGTTGTATGCATATAAAAACTTCCCAGATCTATTAGAATTAGAGGGTAAAATGAAGATAAAGGAATTTTACAATGGTGTCAAGAAAGAACATTCTCCCACCCACTCAAAAAAGAAAAGTCTCAGGAATGTCATAAAAAGTCCTAAACTACCACATTAAAGAAAAAAAGTACTGCAAGAAACCAGAAAGAAGTAGTTCAACTACCAAACAACCACATACAGGGTAATTTAAGAGCTAGCAACTTACATCTTAATTGAGAGGAGACCTTGGAAAACAATATTCCAAAAGGCAAAAGACATGGACTTAAACCAATGAAAACTTGTCATGAAAAGCTGAATATAATCCTATGAGGAAAAAAAATACATTTTAATGGAATATGGAGTTTCAAGTATTCTTAATGAAAAGATTAGAACTGATTAAGAACTCTGAAACACAAAAAAGAGTCAAGATTAGTTTAGAAATGTAAATTTCTTTGAACAATTTAAAAGGTTTACAGGATGACATAACAATAACATTTTAATGAGGGAGGGAAGTAACCTGTCTTTCATTCAAAACCTCAGTCTCATCAAATAATACTGAGAAAATTAAATAAGAACAACAGAGGACCAGGAAGTAGATTGGTTCTATTTTGGGTGTTTAAAGAGGGAACAGAAAAGAGAGGACAAAAGGATAACACTACTGTGGAAGAAGTAAGGATGAACTTGCTAATTCTCATAACTGGAATAGTGAGAAGAGTCATGGAAAAATCATGGCAAAGAGGATGGGAGAAGAGAGCATCAGATGAACTCACTCTTATCTGAACATAACAAAGAAGAGACACATACAAATATGCACACACACACACACACTTATATACACACAGTTTGGTATGGGAATATTTAAAATTCATCGGGTGAACAGATGGGGACCAGGTAAGATTAGGATGGAAGGTTATACAGGTGAAAGAATTGCTATGAAGTAAACATATTCCCTTATCCTGAAAAAGAAACAAAAAAGAAAAGAAGAAATGTAAAATAAAGACACTTGGTTTATACTATGATAAGCTTTAATTGAACACATGACATAAAAAGTCACAACGTGAACAAATCATAGGCATAAGAAACAAATTATTTTTCAGATCTAGGGAGAGGATAAGTGTTTGCAACTAAACAAAGAATAGAGAAGACCACAGAAGATAAAAAGGATACTATTATTTACTAGAATTTAAAAACGCTTTGCATACACACACACACAAAATCAAATACAGCTAAGGGAAATAATTGACTGAGAAAAAATATATTTTCAGGAAAATTTTCTGATGTTTCTTTTCATTTATATGTGTATACACATATATACATGCACACGTGTGTATGTGTAACTAAGTCAAATTTATAATAAGAAGAGTCATTCACAAATTGATAAACATTTAAAGGATATAAACAGGGTATTCTCAAGGAAAAAAAATCCAAGCTACTTACAGCCAGAGGAAAAAAAAAATTGTTCAAATCACCATAGTTAAAGAAATGCAAATTAAATAAACTCTGAGTTTCCACTTCACATCTATATGATTGGCAAAGTTAACAAAAAAAGAAGAATGTTGGAAGGATTGTGGGAAATCAGATATACTAGTGCATTGTTTCGTTTAACTATGAATTTATACCACTATCCTGGAAAGCAATTTAAAACTATTCCTTTCAAGTGGCTGGTGCAGCAGATAGAGAACTAGGAATTTTTCATTATAGAGAATGACAACAATGAGAAAATATACCAAGATATATGGGATGTAGCCAAAGCAGTATTTAGGGGGAAATTTATATCTCTAAATGTTTACATCAATAAAATAGAAAAAGAGCAGTTAAATAAATTAAGCGTGCAGTTTTTTAAAAAAAAAGAGAACAAACTAAAAATCTCTAATTAAACACCAAATTGGAAATCTGAAAAACCAAAGGAAATATTAACAAAATTGAAAGTAAGAAAATAAAACTAGAAGCTGCTTCTATTTAAAAAAAAATAAAATAGATAAACCATTGGCTAATTTGATTTTTTTAAAAGAAGAAGAAAACCAAATTATCAGTACCAAAATTCAGGGATGATTTAATATTAGGAAAACTATGACCACAATAATCAGAAAAAAACAAAAATCATATGATTATATCAATAAATCCAGAAATAGCTTTTGAAAACATAAAACACTATAAAATACTAGAAAGCACATGAATAAATGGAGCTTTGTTTCAAATGATAAGTAGTATTTATTTAAAACCAAGAGCAAGCATTATCTATAATGGGTATAAGCTAGAAGCATTTCCCATAAGATCGGGGTGAAGCAGAGATGTGCATTAACATCACTATTATTGAGAATTGTTCTAGAAATACTAGATATAGGAATGAGAAGGGAAATACCTGTAAGGAATTAGAATAAGTAATGAAGAAACAAATGATCACCCTTTGCAGGTGACATGATACTATAGTTGGAGAATCCTAGGGAATCAAGAAAAAGGAATTAAAATAATTAACATTTTCAACAAAGTTACAGGATACAAAAAACCAGAAAACATCAGCATTTCTGTATATGTACTACCAACAAAACCCAGCAGAAAAGTGATAGAAAAAGAAAACCCCTTTACTTAGAAACTATAAGAACAAAATTTTTAAAAAACTTTTTCCAACCAATAAAGATTTCTAGTTCTTCTTAAATTGTGGGTTAAGTATTCCACCGAGATTTAATTCTTTATGTAAAAATAAATGAGCACATTCATCTCATTAGTTTGTAAATTTGCTTTCATCTTTAGTAATGGTAAAATTATATGCATATTAAAGAATTGCATTAAAATAAATTTCTTCATGATTTATTACCAATAAATGTTTGTATACCTATTTTATATACCTACATACCTGGGGGCAAAAATTTCTTGGATGAAAAAGCTTCATGAGTGGAAAAAGTTTAAGAAGCCCTGATCTAAACAACAGGAGAAATATCAATTGCTCATAAGCAGACCAAGTCATATGATAAAACTCGCAATTCTACCTAAATTAACTCATTTTTTCAATGCCATTTCAATCAAACTACCAAAATTATTTTATATTGCTAGAAAAAAAAGAAACTTTGCCTGGAAGAACAAAAGTTGAAGAATATCAAAGGAATCAATGAATAAAACAGTGTGAAGATGGCATTGCAACCCCATATCTCAAACTGTATTACAAAGCAGGAATTAATAAAGAATAGGCTAAGAAATAGAGTGGTAAGTCATTGTAATAGATCAAGTACACAATAAACAGTAGGAAACAACCATGATAATCAATGTTTGATGAATGCAGAGATTCAGATGTTTGGGACAAGAACTCACTATTTGACAAAAAGTGCTGGGAAAACTGGAAAGCAGTTTGGCAGATATTAGGCATAGACCAACATCTCACAACAGAATAAGGTAAAAAATGCATGAACTATTTAGACATAAAGTGTGATACCATAAGCAAATTGGGGAGCATGGAATAGTTTATCTGCCAGATCAATGGAGAATGGAAGGATTTATTAAGAAAGAGAGAGGGTATTATGGAATGTAAAATGTATACTTTTGATTACATTAAATTTGAAAGATTTTGCATGAAGAAAACCAGTGTAGGAAAGATTAGAGGGAAAGTAGAAAGCTGGGAAATAATTTTTACAGCCCGTATCTCAGATAATAGATTCCTTTCTCAGATATATAGAGAACTGAATCAAATTTATGAGAGTATGAGTCATTCCTCAATCAGTAAAAGGTTAAAGGATATGAACAGGCAGTTTTCAGAAGAAATCAAAGCTATCAAGAGTCATATGGGAAAATGCTCTAAATCATTATTGACTGGAGAAGTACAAACTGAGACAACTCTGAGGTATTGCCTCACACCTATCAGATTGGCTAATATGGCAGAAAAGCAAAAAGATAAATTTTGAAGGTGATGTGGAAAACTTGAGATACCAAAGTGCTGCTTCTGGAGTTGTGAACTGATCCAACCATTCTGAAGAATAATATGTAATCATGCCCAGAGGGCTATAAACCTGTGCACATCCTTTGACCCAGCAACAACACTGCTAGTTCCAAAGAGATTTTAAAAGGAATAGGACTATATGTACATAGATTTGTACGTATATATGTGTATATAATCATCTGGTGGCAAAGTACTTCAATTCAGGGGATGCCCAGCAAATAGACAATGGCTGAACAAGTTGTGATACATGATTGCTATAGAATATTATTGTTCTGTAATAAATGATGACCAGCATGGTTTCAAAAAGACCTTAGAAGGCTGATATGAACTCATACAAAGTGAATGGAGCAGAACTAGGGAAATATTGTATACAGTCACAGCAATATTGTATTGTGATCAACTGTGAATGAGTCATCTAGTTTGAGCAATACAAAGAACCAAGACAGCTCCAAAGGACTTATGATGAAAAATGCTATCCACCTCCAAAGAAAGATCTGATGGAGATCAGAATGCTTGTAAACTTTATTTTTCTTTTTTGGTCTATATTTTCTTTAAAAATATGGCTAATACAGAAATGTGTTTTGCAGGGAAGAGAAAGATGGAGAGAATTTGGAACTTAAAATATTCTAAAATGAATATTAAAAAATAAAAAATAATGACTTCTAAAAATAAAATAAAAATATAACTCCTATATTCACTAAATAAAATAAAATAAATGATAGGGTAGGCTTAAAGGTCCCCAAGCTCTCTTCTAGTTTTGAAATTATGGTCCTAAAAGGTACAGAAAAACTCAGCTAGCCAGATATTTGAAAGAAAATTCTGACTTTTCCTAGGGAATAATTGAGTACATTGCTAAGTTACCTGGGAAATCAGCTGAAATTATTTGTATCAATATCATCCTGTAAAATTATACCTAGGGGTATGGATGAGGATAGAGGAGGAAAAAAAAGTGGAGAATGAAAGAAAAAAAAAATCCTGACCTTCATATCCAGATTTTTATCTATTCTTATGAGTATTTCAGCAGGCAAGATGTTAAACTGGGTCAAGAAATAGCTTCAAAGACAAGCTCCAATTGAGCTAACAGAGGTTTGATCTTTACTTCAATTTAATTATTTTAATAATTAAAGATGTTATGCTGAGGCAGGTTGCAAATCATCTAATTATTTTTTGTATATTTCCTATTAAATTATGCATATCAGTTGCTGTAATAAATATAAACTTTTTATTTCTATATTAGTCATGTTGTGAAAGAAAATACAGACCTCCCAACGCTTCAATCTCCATTCAGGTTCCTTCAATTCTTTATCTGGGAAAGGATTGTATTTTTTTTTTGTCTTGGATCCTTCACAATTGTCTTATATTTTATTGCTGGGAGTAGCTAAGTCATTCACAGTTGATCATTGCATATTATTGCTGACACTATGTAAAATGTTCCCATGGTTCTGCTCATTCCAATTTGCATCGGTTTATGTAAGTCTTCCAAGGTTTTTCAGAAAGTATCCTGACAATTATTTATTATAGCACAATAATATTCCAATTGATGGGCATTCTCTCAATTCTCAGTTCTTTGCCACCAGAAAAAGAGATGTGTGTGTGTGTGTGTGTTTGTGTGTGTGTGTGTGTGTGTGTATATATATATATATATATGTATATATATATATATATGTATTACACTTTGGTCTTTTTCCTTTTTTCTTTTATCTCTGTAGGATACAGACCTAGCAGTGGTATCATGTGGTCAAAAGAGTATGCACAGGTTTGTAACTCTTTGGGCATAATTCCAAATTGCACTCTAGAATGGTTGGATCAGTTCATATCTCCACCAACAGTGCATAAATTTGACTCATTTCTCTATATATTTGAGGGATGAGGCCTTTTATCTGAGAAACATTGTAAAAAAATTCCCCATTTTTTCTTTCCTTCTAATCTTGTCTGCTTTGGTTTCGTTTTTGCAAAACCTTTTAAATTTTAAATTAAAATAAAATTTAAACTTAGTGTAATCAAAGTTATTTTTTCTTCCCATAATGGTCTCTATCTCTTCTTCATTATACATTTTTCCATTACCCACAGTTAAATTATTTCTTATTCACCTAATTTACTTATGGTATCACACTTTATGTCTAAATTATTTATCCATTTTGAACTTATCTTCATATACAACATGAAGTGTCAGTCTATATCTAGTTTCTGCCAAACTGTTTTCCGGTTTTCCCAGCAGTTTTTGTGAAATAGTGAGTTGTTGTCCCAAAAATCTAGATCTTTATATTTATCAAACATGAAATTGCTTTCACTTCCTGTTACGTGTTATGTACCTAATCTATTTTATTGATCCTCCACAATATTTCTTAACTAGTATCAGATTGTTTTGTTGATTACTGCCTAGTAATAGTTTTTATTAATTTCCTTGATATTCTTGACCTTTGGTTGTTCCAAATGAATTTTGTTGTTAATGTGGTACTGAATAATTAAATTAATTTAGGTACAATTGTCATTATTATTATATTGCCTCAGCCTCTCCATGGGAAATTAATATTTCCCAGTGGTTTAGATCTGACACTAGTTGCATGAAAAATGTCTTATAATTTTATTCATATTGTTCTTGGGCTTGTCTTGAAAGATATGGTGCCAAATATTTTACATTCAAATGGAATTTAAATGGAATTTTTATTTCTGTCCTTTGCTGCTGAATTTTGTTGATAATATGTAGAAATGCTGATAATTTATTTTGGGTTTATTTTATATCCTGTGATTTTGCTATAGTGCTAATTATTTCAACTTGTTTTTTAGTTATTTCTCTAGGATTCTCCAAATATACCATCATATCATCTGCAGAGAGTGATAGTTTTGTTTCTGCATTGCCTAGTCAAATTTCTTTAATTTGTTTTTCTCTTATTGCTCAAACATTTCTAGTACAATATTAAAAACACTGGTTATAATGAATATCCTTGTTTCATCCTCATCTTTTTGGAAAGGCTTCTGCCTTATCCCCATTATGGATAATGTCTGCCGGTGGTTTTAGATAAATTCTACTCATCATTTTAAGGAAAGCTTCATTTATTCCTATAATTTCTAGAGTTTTTCATTGGAAAGAGTATTGTTTTTGTCAAAAGCTTTTTTGCATCTGTGCAGATAATCGTGATTTTTGTTTCTTTTATTATTGATGTGATCAATATGTTGATATGTTTCTTAATATTCTTTTTTGTTTAATAAGGTATTTTTATTTTTTCAATTATTTATTTATTTAATATTTTTAGTTTTCAGCATTGATTTTCACAAGAGTTCGAATGACAAATTTTCTCCCCATTTCTACCCTCCCCCCACTCCAAGATGGCACATATTCTGATTGTCCCATTCCCCAGTCAGCCCTACCTTTTGTCACCCCACTCCCTTCCCATCCCCTTTCCCCTTACTTTCTTGTAGGGCAATATAGATTTCCAGGCCCCATTGCCTGTACATCTTATTTCCTAGTTGCATGCAAAAACTTTTTTTTTGAACATCTGCTTTTAAAACTTTGAGTTCCAAATTCTCTCCCCTCTTCCCTTTCTACCCACCCTCCCTAAGAAGGCAAACAATTCAACATAGACCACATGTGTATCCTTATGCAAAACCCTTCCACAATAGTTATGTTGTGAAAGACTAACTATATTTTGCTCCTTCTTATCCTATTTTCTCCCTTGACCCTGTAACTTTTCAAAAGTGTTCGGTTTTGATTACCTCCTCCCCCATCTGCCCTCCCTTCTATCATTCCCCCTTTTTTTATCTCCTTCCTCCTTCTTCCTGTGGGGTAAGATACCCAAATGACTGTGTATGTTATTCTTTCCTCAGGTGAAATCTGAGGAGAGCAAGATTCACTCATTCCCCCTCACCTACCCCCTCTTCTCTTCCTACAGAACTGCTTTTTCTTGCCACTTTTATGTGAGATAATTTACCCCATTCTATCTCTCCCTTTCTCCCTCTCTCAATATATTCCTCTCTGTCCCTTGATTTGATTTTTTTAGATATCATCCCTTCATATTCAACTCGCCCTGTGCCTGTCTATATATGTATGTATGTATGTATGTATGTATGTATGTATGTATGTATGTATGTATGTATGTATATTCCCTTCATCATAACCCTAATACTGAGGCCTCATGAATTATACACATCATCTTTCCATGTAAGAATATAAATGAAACAGTTCAACTTTACTAAGTCTCTTATGATTTCTCTTTCTCTTTTCATGCTTTTCTTGATTCTTGTGTTTGAAAGTCAAATTTTCTATTCAGCTCTGGTCTTTTCACTGAGAAAGCTTGAAAGTCCTCTATTTTATTGAAATTCCATATTTTGCCTTGGAGCATGATACTCAGTTTTGCTGGGTAGGTGATTCTTGGTTTTAATCCTAGCTCCACTGACCTTTGGAATATCATATTCCAAGCCCTTTGATCACTTAATGTAGAAGCTGCTAGATCTTGGGTTATCCTGAATGTGTTTCCACAATACTCAAATTGTTTCTTTCTGGCTGCTTGCAGTATTTTCTCCTTGATCTGGGAACTCTGGAATTTGACAATATTCCTAGGAGTTTCTTTTTGGGATCTTTTTCAGGAGGC
>JAQQSZ010020483.1:0-10129 GCA_028646595.1 Phalanger gymnotis
TAGCGCTGCTATAAATATTTTTGTACATATGGGTCCTTTTCCCACTTGTGTGATCTCTTTGGGATACAACCCTAGAAGTGGTATTGCTGGGTCAAAGGGTATGAACATTTTTATAACCCTTTGGGCATAATTCCAAATTGCTCCCTGAGGACTACATATTCAATTAGTTTTAATACGTAATGTTACCTATGTTTTATTGTATTTTTATTTGTGAAATGTTTCCCAATTATATTTTAACTTGGTTCCCAGAAGCACTAGGGAGTTTTTCAGGCCACGTGTTTGACACCTCTGCTATGTCTTTTGGTAGTTTTATGGTATGGCACTGAATAAATTAATTTAAATATTTATTTTTTTTATATTGGCTCAGCCTATTCATGAGTAATTAATGTTTCTCCAATTAATTAGGACTATATTTCTGTAAACAAAGTTTTGTAATTGTATTCATATAATTCCTTTGTGTATCTTTGTAGTTAGATTCCCAAGTATTTTCTACATTCTATAGTTATTATAAATGGAATTTCTATTTCCATCTCTTCCTGATAGGTTTTGTTGGTAATATATAGAAATGCAATTCAAGTGGATTATTTTCTATCTTGAAACTTGGCTGAAATTATTATTTAAATTAATTTTTAGTTGATGCTCTAGAGTTCTCTAAGTATGCCATTATTTAAGCAAAAAGTGATATTTGGTTTCTTCTTTGCCTCTGCTCATTCTTTGAATTTCTTTTTCTTGTTTTACTGCTATAGCTGACATGTCTAGCATTGTATCAAATAATAGTGCT
The DNA here is from genome assembly GCA_028646595.1 of Phalanger gymnotis. NCBI lineage: Eukaryota > Metazoa > Chordata > Mammalia > Diprotodontia > Phalangeridae > Phalanger > Phalanger gymnotis. The sequence goes on from JAQQSZ010020483.1 coordinate 782, forward strand.
GACAGTGGACACTCTGGACTCATTAGTAAGAACTCTGGTTTATTTTTATTACATATAATGGTGGACCTTGTTTTAGATATATTCTATTTATTATGCGAAGGCAAAGTCCATTCCTGTTTTCAAAATTTTTTTTGATAGAAATGAGTATATTGTTAAAAGTTTTCTCTGTATTTGTTAATGTAATCATGATTTTTATTGTTCTTGTTACTAATGTGGTCCTAATAGTAAACCAATTCTGCATTTGTGGTATGAATTCAACATAGTCATAATATATAATCTTTATGATATTTTGCTGTAGCCTCTTTGCTAATATTATATATATTTTGCATCAGTGTTATGTTTTTATTCAAGTCTATAGTTTTGTTTGACTCTCCCTAGTTTACATATCATAACAATATTTGTATCACAGAATGATTTTAAGGGGATCTTTTTTTTGCTATTTTTTCAAGGGATTTGAGTAATATTGGAAATAATTGTTTTTTGAATGTTTTGTAGAATTTGCAAATACCTCTGTAACGGATTTTTTATCTTTGGAAATTCATTTATGATTTGTTCAATTTCATTTTCAGAGGTTGGGTTGTTTAAATTCTTTATTTCTTGTTCTGTTTAACTGATATTTTATGTTTTATGAATATTCATCTATTTCACTTAAGCTATTTCCTTTATTGGCATAGAGATGGGCAAAAGTTTCTCCTAATATCTTTTTTCACCAATTGTTGTGAATTTTTTTTCATTTTTTTATACTGGTAGTTTAGTTTTCTTCTTTTAAAAATCAAATAAGCTAATGGTTATCTATTTTATTAGTTAAAGAACCAGCTCCTAATGTTATTTATTAATTCAACATTTTACTTTAAATTTTATTAATCTCTTTATTTTTAATCTCTTTAATTTTAATAATTTCTCTTTTTGTGTTTAATTGGAGCTTTACTGATTTGCTTTTTTAATGCTTTTTTTAGTTACATGCCCAAATAATTGATCTTTCTCCTTTCCTTTTTTGGATGAAAATGTTTAGGGACATAAAATTTCCCCTAATGCCTGTTTTGATTTAATCCCACAAATTTTGGAAAGTTGTCTCATTGTTGTCATTATTTTCAATGAAATTATTATTTCTATGATTTGTTCTTTGACTCACCTATTCCTTAGGATTGTTACTTGGTCTTAGTTAATTTTTAATTCTTTATTAAATTGCCCTTTGTTGAATATAATTTTGTTGCATTGTAGTACATAAAGAATGTATTTAATATTATTGCTTTCCTGCATTTGTCTTTGAGGTTTTGTGTCCTTTTCTGTGGTCATTTTTTGTAAAGGACTCATGCACAGTTGAACAATATGTATATCTCTTTCTATTCCCATATAATAATCACTAAAGATCTATCATAGCTAACTTTTCTAAGATTTTATTTAGATATTCAACTTATTGCTTGTTTATTTTTTGGTTAGATTAGTTTAGCTTTAAAGAGCTTTAGAAGAGGTAGATTGAGCTTCTCTTTCCTGACTATTTTAGTGTTGCTATTTCTTTCCTAATGTGTTTAATTTGTCTGTTAATTATTTAGATGCTATGCTATTAGGTGCCTACATGTTAAGTATTTAAATGAATTATGTTACCTTCCCATAAAATGTAATTTCCCTGTTTATCTTTTTACTAGCTGGGTGACCCTGGGCAAGTCACTTAACATCTCTCTGGCACATAGTAGGCATTTAAGAAATGCTTAATCCATCTATCTATCTATCTACCCATCCACGATTTCTATCCTTGCTTTTTTAAGTTCAGCTGAGGTTTAATAGATTTTGCTCCAACCTCTTAATATTGTATGAATATGTTTCAAGTGTTTCTTGTAATCAATATATTGCTTGATTCTGTTTACTAGTCCATTCTACTATCCTCTTATATTTTAAGAGAGTTTGTCCCATTCGCATTTCTTGAAATATGATATCTAGTTTCTTTTGAGATTTGATATGCTTTTCAGGTCAATTTTTTTAATGTGGAATACTTTACATTCCCCTCAATTTTTCAATCTTTTGACTTCATTTTAATTTTTCTTTTCCCATAGAGACATTAGCTTCTTTCTGCTAAAATTTAATTTTTAGAGAGTCTGTTGTGCTAAGCTTGTTAATTCTCGTGCTAAGAACCCCTTGTGCTAAGCTATTAACTGTCTTTCCAAGACTCTCCTCCAAAGTTCCTATTTCCTTTCCCAATCTTTCCTCTAGTGTCGTCACTTCACTTATATAATTTTAAACTTGCTTCATTTTTTTCTAGGAACTGTATTAGGAACTGTATTTGATCTTGTTACTCTTTGAGGCTTTTCTAGTTTATGTCCTGTGCATTTCTGGCATCACACTAATAGCTCTTTATCTTTTTTTGTTTACTCATTCTTGTAGTTGAACTTTCCAAGTTTGGATTTTGTATTAAGGCTAGGTTCTGGGAACTTCTGGTGGGGCTGTCATGGTCTTGTATAGTCTTGGTCTGGTATCCTGACACTACATTCTCTGGGTAGAACATTCTGTATTCTTCAAGGATAACTTGGGTCTGGGAGCTATAAACTTTCAGTGGAACTTATGTGGTCTGATCAATGACATGATCTGATTGCTGCCCTCCTGGGTTTTCCCAACTCTAGACCCTGGTTTGGGTCAAGGCGATACAGCTGCAGACTTGCCCCTAGGTGGATCTCACATCAAATAGCTGGAAGACTCTGAAGGTTCAGAGCAACAACAATGCCATTTCACCCATATTCCCTTTTCTGGGTTACAGGGCTGAGGCTGAATCCAAGATTCCCTTCACTGCATTAGAGTGATAAAGCTATCATTGGAAGCAGAAGGGGCTGAGTCTGAGAGTCCCTCTTCAGATTAGACTTTTGTCCAGGGGGCTGATTCTGAGATCTTGTTCTCCTTTCAGGGATCAAAAACACAGCACTGTGGCCCTACTTTGTTTCTGGGGCCTGGCTCTGTAATCCCAGACCATCCCTGTTCCACAGTTCCTGCCCTGGGTCATTTGTGATTCAGCTTTGTAATCTTGTGCTGGAAAGTCTAATCTTTAACTTGGTCTGATTCTCCTCTAATCTTTTTGCTGGAATAGTTGTCAAGGGGGCTGAGCTATGCCTATTCCACAACCCTGGTTGGTTCTTCATTTTTCTCATCAACTGTTTTTTAGTCTTCTAAGAGGTGACACTGGTCATCCATGAGAGCTGATTCTATTTTCCTGATTGGGGAGGTAACTAAATGTTCTCAATCAAGGTAATTTTGGACTTTTTTTTTTTAAGCTTCCTCATCGTTGTTACAGTTTTGCATCAGTTCAATTTCTCTCAGTAATGGTGATCATTTTTGCTTTTGTCCACTTTCCATTTTTTACCCAACAATTTGTTTAAACAGATTGGATTGAAATTGTTTAAACTTGAACTCAATGTTTTCTGGTCATCCTTTTGTTTTAAATTAGAGCCATTTACTTTGACCTTTGTGCTAAACCAGTTAATGATCTGGCTGCACACAGAAAGTTCACTCAGAAATGATAATGTCTATTACTATATCTATAACCTGGCATTTCATATTAAATTTTTTAAAAAGTGACTTTGATGTCATTTGGTACTCACTAGATCTAGCTTCTTCCAATTTTCTTTTTCAAGAAGTAGTTCACAAATTTTTAGGTTATTTCATTTTTAAAAATCTCAAGCCACATTTTCTGATATAAATTTTTATTCTTCTCTCCTGTATGCATTTTTGCATTGATTTCACTATCAAAGTACAGAGTCAGTTTGGAGGATCTTGCTCTGTATGGAATTTCTTTACTTCATCTTTTGCAAAGGATATTGAGAGTATAAAATTGCATTTAACTTCTTGGTGGTCTGTCTGTGCTCATTCTAAGCACTACAAAATGGATATCTAACAAAATGATGTTTTTGTTGCCGTTGGGTGTATAATGAAACCAGTTCTACCAGTTTATCTGCTTTCCTAAAAAGTCTGCAAACTATACTTTATTTTAGCTGCGACCTCTTTATGTCTGTCTCCTGGCTTTATTTATAGTCAGAATATTAATATTAATGTTCAGTTCCTCTAGTAGTATATCAATTCTTGTTGTTTGGAAAAATATTTAAGAGTACATTCTTCATGTTTGTAGGTAGTCTAAAAGTATTCTTATTCTCTTGACTCCTAGTTCCCTCTTTTTTGTTACTGTCATCACTATGGAAATAGAAGAGGGTCATACATACTGAGGCTCATCTCACACTTTTGGTTTTTTCATGGGTAATTGTGCAAAAAAAATCATCACTTATCCACTGTTTTTGGTAATAGGCCCCTCTGAATTTTGCTGGGCTGCTCCTCAGACAGCAGACATAGGCAGTCATTAGATCTAGTTAAAGCCTTGCTAATTTGGTAGAAATTGCCAGGGCTTGTGTTCCATTGACACAACCTTTGAAAACCCAAGGTTCTTTCTAGGGCATGATCAAGCATTGGCATGGATGGGACTTTTGGAAAAGACTCAAGATACAGTATACTTAAACAACATAACTAAGACATTCAAGTATAATGCCATTTAATGAAACAACTTGGTCTTGGCATTTGAAGCTGCAGACTACCCACTGCTTCCTGACACGCTCTCTTCTCCTGATTTTTGTAACACTGAATTATCCAGATTCTTTCTGGATTACTTTTCCACCTTGCTCTCTCCTCTCCAGAACCCTTCTCATGCTGAAGTCACCTCCACTCTCACAATCTCTTCCTCCATTGGTGTGTTCCTCAGCAACCTCCGTTGAGGAACCACTCAGGCGGGTCATGCTTACCTCTAACTCAGTTCTGCTCCTGATTCTCTAGACCACTTGTGTGTGATTTTCTCTTTTTGCTTTTACTTGTATTCCTGGCATTTAGCATGGTGCTTGGCCCTTAGTAAGGGCTTAATAAATTATCTATTTATCCTTTCTTTCTTTTCTTCAATCTCCCTTGGGACTGGGGTTACCCTCCCTCCCCCCCTTCCTTCCTTTCTTCCTTCCTTTCTTCCTTTCTTTCTTCCTTTCTTTCTTTCTTTCTTTCTTTCTTTCTTTCTTTCTTTCTTTCTTTCTTTCTTTCTTTCTTTCTTTCTTTCTTTCTTTCTTTCTTTCTTTCTTTCTTTCTACAGCCCTTTGCTCCTCTCTGTTTTCATTCTCTTGGAAAACTCATTTAAAGTCATGTTTTCAATTGCCAACTTTATTTAGATGATTCATAAATCTGTATCCCCCTAATACATGCAATCAATAGTTAATCAATACTGTGTACTAGGGGTATAAAGAAAAAAGCCCCAAAGTGCGTTTTCTCAGGGAGCTTACATTCATAGTGAGGTATATACATGATACATACAGAATATATGGGTGGTAATCTTAGAGGGGAAAGAATGTGCACCTGGGAGGCCTGGGAAGGGCCTTCTGTAGAAAGTTGTACTTGAGCTGCATCTCAAATCTGGTAGAGTATAGTGGAATAGTACTGGATTTGGATTTAGAAATTCAAATTCCACCTCCGACACTTAAAAGCTATAGGACCATGGTCAAGCCATTTAACCTATATGGACCTCTTTCCTCACTTGTAAAGTAAAAAGGTTAGACCAGATGATCTCCAAGGCCTACTTTAGTTATATGGACATACGTGGACATTCAGGTAGGCCGAACATGCTAGTAGAAGTGTCTAAGAATGAAAGATGAATGAAAAAACATCTAAGTGCTTAGTACGTGCGAGATACTGTACTGAGCACCGGGGGCACAATTATAAAGAGGGAGGTGGTTGCTATCCTCAAGGAGCTTATCGTCTAACGGGGGAAAACAACACATAAGGGAATGATGGCCAGGAAAGGGAGTTTTGGTTGGAGGAAATCACTGAGATGGCAAATTGGTGTACCTAATATGCCTTTTCCAGAAACAATGGTACTATTGATTTATTGTGTGCAGAGCAAGAGGTAGGAAGGAAGGAAGGAATGGAAAGGGTACTTGTGACATTTTATGAGATGACTTAGGTGGGTCTCTGGATGGCATGTGAAGCTCAAACCCAGTCTGGCATCTAGGGCTGAGCAAAGTGAGCTACTTTGAATTCCATCACTAATCAACTGAGTGAGGAAGAAGAGAGGATGATGAGAATGGCTGGGGAAACCATCCTTTTATTCATTTAACTTTTGCCTTAGTCTCCTGAACTCTAAAATGGGTATAATAATAGCACTCACCCTTCGGGGTTGTTGTGAAGATCGAATGACACATTTGTACACTGCTTAGCACAGTACCTGGCACACAGATGGCACTCAATAAATGCTTGTTTCGGGGCATCTAGGTGGCTCAGTAAATAAGAGCACTGGTCCTGGAGTCAGGAGCACCTGAGTTTAAATCCGGCCTCAGACATTTGACACATACTAGCTGTGTGACCTAGTTAACCTAGTCAGTTAACTCCAACTGCCTGGCCTTCCCCCCTCCTAAAAAAACAAATAAATGCTTGTTTCCTTTCTTTATCCATAGACATTTGGCAGTAAACCATTGCCATAAGTTGTCATTCTAACTGCTTACTATATGAAGTTGGCAAGAATCTCTCAAAGTTTGTAGCATGATTATGTTATTAAACACCCCTCTTTCCATTTCTCCAACTACAAAAAGTCTCCACGATAGGGAAGGGTCCTTTTTTTAAAAATACTTTTTTGTCAACTAATATGAGTATTATTAGTCGAGACAATGCCCAGCCGCAGATTCAAAACCTTCCCAGACAATCCATGTACCCCACGAACACCATAGATTACGCACATATTTTCAGCATATAGTCACAAATATCTTCAGGTTAATGAGGTATATATTACAAATACTTAGAAAAAGTGAGAGTTATAAGATCCTGCAGTTTTAAAATAGTCTTCAAAGAGATCTTTAAAACTGAAATTCAGATAGAAAAGAGAACTGAAACTACTCTCCCACAACCGAAAAAAAGGGTTGGGGAGCTTTTTCTTTCCTGCTGTAAAGAAAAATCAACAATCTTTTAAAAACTTTTCTTCAATAGCACACAAAGTACATTCAGAGAGCATATCTGTGGTCAAAAGAGAGAATGTAATGGTATTTTGCAAAGCAAACATACTAGTGTGAAATGTTCTGTCTGAAGTTATGCATACTCAGGCAGCATGGTACATTAGAAAGAGCAAAATATTTACCCAGGAGACCACTTTTATCAGCATTCTTTTTGCTCTTGCATAAATTTCTAATATTTCTATTAATATACTTCAAAGGATCTAATTCAATTAATGTGGGGTATTCCCTTCAGTGGAGCCCATTCCCTATACATCCATGGTCTTTGTTAGGTTCCATGGCCTAAACAATTCATCAGAAGGTAGATAACCTTTTGGCTAGTTTTTCCAAAATCAGGTGGCTGCCTCCCAGATGACAGACATCTAGTATATATAAAACATTATGTCATTGGGCTTATTTTAGAAGTTTTTCCATCTTGGAAATACCTTCCTGAGCTTTATCACTGGTAATATGCCCTTCAAGGCCAATCAAAAGGAAATAAGTATTTGATAATTATTGAGTCAGAATTTTCTCTAAAGACAGTATGGTATGGTAGAAAAAGCATTGGATTAAATCAAGAAATGAGCATGGACAAGTCTTTAATCTATCTGAATCTTGGCTGGTTTTGTTCTGCATCAGTTCAGACAAGCCTTTACAGGTTTCATTGAATTGATTTTCCTCTCCGATGGTTCAAAATTCATTTACATTCATATACCACAATTTGTTCAACCATATCCCAACTTTGTTCCCGGTTCTTGGCTGTCCCAAAAAGTTTTGCTCTATTTTTTGTATACATGAGATCTTTCACAATGTCTTTCACCTCTCTAGAGAACATGCCCAATAATGGTATTGCTGAGTCGAGAAATATGTATAGTTTATTGCATTTTCTAATAAAGTTCCAAACTGTTTCCCAGAAAATGGTTGGATCAATTCATAATTCCACCAAAAGCACATTAATGTGCTTGTCTTCCTAGAGCCACTTCAACATTTACCATTTGTCATCTTTGCCTATCTTCTGAGTATGAGGTAAAACCTCAGAGTTGTTTAGATTTACATTTCTCTTATTATTGGTGATTTGGGGCATTATTTTAAAGACTAATAACTTCTTTTTTATTTGCCTGTTCATATTAGTTGACATTTATTTACTGAGGGATGGCTTTTCTTATATACTTGTCTCAATATCCTATATATTCTTATAAATCAAACAATTACCAGACACTTGCAAATTATATTCTAAACTGGTGAGGACCTTGGCTACCACTTCACTATCAACTTTTTACTGAGGCAGTTTTTAGTTTCCATGGGTCTCCTTGTTATAGTACTTTCTGTATGAATTTCTCTGGTTTCCATGTCCTCTCTTCTGTCTGATCCAATTTTCTGTCATTTTGTTATCTATCTGATATGAAGATTCTTTTCCAATTGTCAGCTTATTTCTAACTGCAAAAATTGCTTATGTAACATCCTTTAATTTTTTATGCATTCAAAATTACCTACTCTCTTAAAATTTTATCTATTCCTTAAGAATTTTCTCCCTGGACTTGAAGTATCTGTATATTATCCTCAATTTTTAAAAAATGATGTGATCTTTTATGTTTAGATCATGTACTCAATCAGAGTAGATTGTGGTATGTAGTGTAAGAAGTTGGTCTGGGCCAAGATGGCTGCTGGAAAGCAGGGACTAGCGTGAGCTCCCCACCAAGTCGCTCCAAAAACCTATAAAAATGGCTCTGAACCAATTCTAGAACTGCAGAACCCACAAAATAGCAGAGGGAAGCAGGGCTTTAGCCCAGGACAGCCTGGATGGTCACTGGGTAAGGTCTATCCCGTGCGGAGCTGGGAGTGGAGGGGAGCAGAGCTGAGTGGAGCAGAGCCCAGCGTGGGTGGCACGGACCAACCAGACCAGGAGCCGGGCAGAGCGTGCTGCGGAAGTTACCAGACTTCTCAACCCAAAAACACCAAGGACAACAGAGTAGATTAGTGGGAGAAGCTGCTGGGAACTGGGATAGAGTTTGCTGTTCAGCCACTGCCCCAGGGGCAGCAGAGGTGGGGCAGCTTTAGAACTACAGCTGCAGTTGCTGCTGGCTCCAGGCCCACCTGGGGGGAGGAATTAAGTGGCTGATCACAGCAGGAGTGAAGAGCCTGCTGAAGATCTAAGTCCAGTCTGGGTTGGGGATTCTTGGGGAAGGAGGAGTGCTGGTGTGGCAGAGCTGGTGCATCCCACCAGGCTTAGAACATAGAACTCTTTAGTCTACAAGCAGTCATACCCTGCTGAAAAACTCAAGGGTCAAGTGAGTTGGCTGGGAACATGGCCAGGCAGCGAAAATGCACCCAAATTCAGTCTCAGACTTTGGAATCCTTCTTTGGT
>JAQQSZ010020484.1:0-10129 GCA_028646595.1 Phalanger gymnotis
GCAACAATATTCCTAGGAGATTTCTTTTTGGGATCTATTTGAGGAGGTGATCTGTGGATATTTTAAATTTCTATTTTGCCCTGTGACTCTAGAATATCAGGGCAGTTCTCCTTGATAATTTCTTGAAAGATGATATCTAGGCTCTTTTTTTTGATCATGGCTTTCAGGTAGTCCAATAATTTTTAAATTCTCTCTCCTGGATCTATTTTCCAGGTCAGTGGTTTTTCCAATGAGATATTTCACATTGTCTTCCATTTTTTCATTCCTTTGGTTCTGTTTGATAATATCTTGATTTCTCATGAAGTCACGAGCTTCCACTTGCTTCAATCTCGATTTTAAGGTAGTATTTTCTTCAGTGGTCTTTTGGACCTTCTTTTCCATTTGGCTACTTCTGCCTTTCAAGGCATTCTTCTCCTCATTGCCTTTTGAAGCTCTTTTGCCAATTGAGTTAGTCTCTTTTTTAAGGTGTTATTTTCTTCAGTATTTTTTTGGGTCTACTTTAGCCAGTCATTGGCTTGTTTTTCATGGTTTTCTCTCATCCTTCTCATTTCTCTTCCAAATTTTTCCTCTTCTTCTCTTTCTTTTCCAAATCCTTTTTGAGCTCTTCCATGGCCTGAGACCAGTTCATGTTTTTCTTGGAGGCTTTTGATGTAGGCTGTTTGACTTTGTTGACTTCTTCTGGCTGTATGTTTTGGTCTTCTTTGTTATCAAAGAAAGATTCCAAAGTCTGAGTCTAAATTTGAACCTGTTTTTTGCTGACTGGCATGTTCCCAGCCACTGCTTGACCCTTGAATTTTCTGTCAGGGCATGACTGCTTGCAGAATATAGAGTTCTTTGTCTCAAGCTTGAGGGGCTGCACTGTTGTTTTCAGAGCTTTTTCTACACAGCAAGCTCTGTCACAGCAGTGCTCCTGCTTCCCCAAGAAACACCAACCTGAACTGCAACTCAGATCTAAGCAGAGTCTGCACTCATGCTCTCATCTGCCAATTAATTCCTCCCACAAGGTCGGCCTGGTGTCAGAAGCAACTGCAGCTATAGTTTTGTAGCTACATAACCACCAAACCGGAAACTCCTTTCATTCTGTCCCCGCAGTTTTTTCCACTAACCTTCTCTGTTGTCTTCGGTGTTTATGGTTTGAGAAGTTTGGTAACTGCCACAGATCACTGATTCAGGATGCTAGGGCCTGTTCTACCTGGCTTCCCAGGTCTGGTTGGTCTGAGCACAGGCCACACTGGGCTCTGCTCCACTCCTAGCTCTGTGCCACAGACCTTACCCTGCGACCATCCATGCTGTCCTGGGCTAGAGCCTTGCTTCCTTCCGCTATTTTGTGGGTTGTACAGCTCTAGAATTTGTTCACAGCCATCTTATAGGTGTTTGGAGGGTCCTGGGGGACAGCTTTAGGCATGTCCCTGCTTTCCAGCCACCATCTATCATCCATTTCTTCTAATCCAGGAGACACAGCAATATTTGAAGCAATTGCTTAAAATATTTCCCCCTTCCAACACAAAATAATTTACTAGAGCTAATAAATTGTATAATGAATTGATTTCCCCTTCCCGCTGTCTATTTAGGTAGTCTCCTAATTGGGCAGTAATGGTTTAATTTTGGTCTTTACATCCCCCAGTGACTAGCAAAATGCCTGGCCCAGAGTAGGCAATTAAGAAGTGCTTGTTGATTATAGATTATTTTTTTCTTGAAGGTTGTATGATGATTGGTGGTCAAGAGAAGCACAACAGAAAGGAAGAGAAGAATCCAATAAATCCAAAATTTTCAGCTATTGAATTATCAAGAAAATTAATGACAAACAAGTTTGGGGGCCAAAACGTTTGAAAGAGTTGGAAGAAAGGATTATGTAAAAAGTCCTAAGAGATCAATTAATTGAATTATGTAAATGTTTAAAGTTTTTCCCCTCAATTGTCAGTGAAAGATTCCCCCCATTATCCTTCCTATGCCCGAAAACCTCCCAAAGCTACATCTCATTGAGATGACAAGATGACCCTAAATTCTGGAAGGTTCTGTCAGCAGAACAGAATTGTGCAGTCCATGAAATGTTCAACCAAAATGGAAAAACTTGGAGGATGGTCTTAGAGACTGATTATGTCTTCCATTTGTGGACTAGCTCAACTAAATGCAGAGGAACTTAACCACCACCAAAAAATTGACCTTATGTAACAAAGACTTTTTGGCAATGAAAATATATCAAACTAATAAAAACTTAAATGGCCCTCAGAATGGTGTAATACCTATCTGCTTCCACAATAATTTGGCAGAATAGCCAGAGAGGAGGCGTAGGATGCCTTGCCAAAGATCTCATAATTTTTATATTATCTGTAAATTTTAACTTAATTATTGGTACTTTAAATGTGAAATCCTTTCCCAGTGTTCAACAAATTGTTCGATTATTAATGGAACTACACTACGTAAATATTGAAATTCTCAATTAAATGAAACTTTAACATAAAGACTTTAATCTAAATGAAGGATAGATATTTAAACAGAAAGAATTGCTACACTACTCTAAAAAGCAGATGATACAAATAAAAGAAAGGAGGGCTGTTCCCTCAAAGACCTTACATTCCAGTGGGGGTGGTGACACAGAAAATAAAGTTGAAAAGGGGGTGTGATATTATTGTGGTGGCTTGTTTTGAAAATGATGGACTGGATCCAGGCAACCTAAAGTGAAAATTCATCTAGAATATCATGTTCCCGGGGCACATTCCAAGCTTCCTACGTGGAGGATAGCTACATGGTGCATTGTTTAGAGCACCAGTCCTGGAGTGAGGAAGACTCATCTTCCTGAGTTCAAATGTGGCCTGAGACAATAGCTGTGTGATCTTGGGAAAGTCACTTAACCCTATTTGTCTTGGTTTCCTCATCTGTTAAATGAGTTGGAGAAGGAAACAACTACAGTATCTTTGCCAAGAAAATCCCAAAACAGGGTCACCAAAAAAGTTAGACACAACTGAAAAATGACTGAACAACAACAAGGGGAGATGAGGATGATGGCCAAGAGTAGAGGCAGCTTGTTTTGTAAATGTCTTGTAGAGAAAAAAAGAGTTGGCAGAATTTGTTTCATCCTGTGTCCGAAGGAAACACAAAGGAAGCAAAAGTTCATGGCATACTTGGGCATCTGGCCTTGTAGTACTCATGGTAAGCACACAGGAAATGACAGGCTACCAAAGTGGATTTGTTTCTAAGTCAGCTATTTCTGTTTGCAAAGACACTGATTAATCAGAGAAAAAGTAAAAATCACCGTAATATTAAAAGAAAAGACAAATGTGAGACGATGACACAATGTGGAGTTTTTTTGTTTTTTGTTTTGTTTTTTGCCTTTGTAACCCCAGTATTTAGTTCAGTGCCTGACAAATAGCAGGAGCTTAATAAATGCTTGTTGACTGAACTTGATTCGTGCAATGATGAGAATTCCAATGAGACAACATAATCTACTGATGCAAAAATGATTAGTGAATAAAAATACAGAGAATACAAAAAAGAGAAATAGTTCTGCTGTCAAAGATCTTATATTTTTTCTGGGCCTTATGCAAAATAAATACAAGAGAGAAAAGGCATTAGCAGTTAGGGAGATCAGAAAAGGCTTCATGTAGAAGGCAGTATCTGAACTATCATTATATTATTATATTAGTGAACCTTAGAGGTAAAATTGAAGATTGAACACATTGCAGTCAAGGAGAGGCCCCCCACCCCCATGTTGATTTTTGCTATTTCTTCCTTCTTGAAGAGGACCATGAGTGATGTTGGTCTTTAAGCAGAGGCTGGATGGTCGCTTGTCAGGTTTTTGATGATTCTGTGATCTAGTAAAGGAGGACAGTCAGTGCAAAGGCAAAGAGATTCTATGATTATTATTTGTGTGTATGTGTGTCTTTTTTGTGTTTCTATCTTATCTCCTTTACTAGACTGTAAGCTTCCTAAGGATAAGAATTATTCATTATTCTTTATCTTTCCATTAGCTAACAACATCTGTATTGCCTCAATGCTGTTCAATGAACATGAATGAATGTTTAGATGACAATGTGTAGACAACATCATTTAAAAATAAAAATAAAACATATTGAGTTGTTCTCTTTAGTAGTCAACTCCAGGTACTTTCACCATTTTTATCTATACACCGAGCAAAAAGAAGTATCATTTTGAAACTATGTGAAATCCTGGTCTCTAAAAGTTTTATTTGCACTTTCTTGAAGATGCAGAGTCACCTCTAGCCAATGTTTTAACTGTTAATTAGAATTTTGAAGAAACATCATAATAGAAGATTCTGACAAAGGTAGAAATATTTATTATGGAATAGCCAAATTGCCAGTCTGGTTTCAATCTTGGATGGTGCATGACAATGCTTGTTAGTGCCCTAGTGAATTAAGCATGCTGGTGATATTTGTTTGTTTCCCCAGTGAGGACCACAGATTCTAGCCTGTCCTCTCTTTCCAGTTCTTGAGGTCAGTTTCTAGCATTGTCTGACTTAAGTTCCCCTTTCTGCTTTTTTGGATCCACTTTGCATTATTTGTTAGAGTTGTGAAATATGTGCATAGGAATAGACACTGAAAATGTTCAGTATCCACTTGGATTACAACTATTTGCCACATTTTTAACCATAGGTATGCAGAGATACTGTTGGAATTATCTATACTCTTGATTCTATGGATCCATATTTAGTACAACAAAGGCAAAAACAAATCCGAATATCTTTTTAAAAATGTTTTTACTCATGTATCTTTTTTACATTCCCATAGTTTTCCCCAGTATCTCTCCCTCTCCCAGAGAGCCATTCACATAATAAAGTCTCTTTTAAAGAAAAAAAGTGGGAAAAGCAGCATAACTTATTCATTCATAATAGCTAATAAAAATTAACATGTATATAGTCCTTACTATGTACCTGGCACTGTGTTAAACACTTTGCAATTATCTCATTTGATCCTCACAAGAACCCTGGAAGGCAGGTGCAAGTATTACTTTACAGATGACGAAATAGAGGCAAACAGAAGTTAAGACTTGTCCAAGGTCACATAGTATCTGAAGCAGGATTTGAACTCTGGTCTTTCTGATTCCAGGCATGGCAGTTAGTCACTGTACCACCTGCCTAAAACTTCAAAAAAAGTCTGAAAATGTGTGCAACATAAAACACTTGTGGATCTTCCAGCTTAGCCATGTGGTGGTGTGGGAGTATCTTCTTATCATTCCTTCTAAGTTATGGTTTTTTTAAAAACATAATTCTGTGACATTCATTTCTTTTGGTAATTATGTTTTTCCATTTGCACTGCTGTAGTCATTTTGTAAATTGTTTTTCTGGCTCTTCTTACTTAACTCTGCATCAGTCATGTAGATCTTTCCATGCTTTTTTGTATTTGTCACATTTATCATTTCTCATAGCACAATAATATTCTATTACATTCGCAAACTAGAACTTGTTTAGTCATTCCCAATTGATGGACATCTACTTTCAAAGAGCTTTTTTAAAAAAATGTATATTCTATCAAAAGAATAGGAGAGTTTCTTTAAACATTTGTTTTCTCATTTGTATAGACTTACATAGGCCAAAGTGAACTGAAACAGAACAATTTATATAGTGACCACAATAATGTACAGGAAGACAACATTGAAAGTCATCAGATATTAGTCACTACAAGAAATCTTGACTTCAGAGGACTAATAATGAAACATATTTCCCCTTTCTTAGCTGAAAGGTAGTGACTATATACATACATGCATACAAACATACATATATACATATACATACACACATCAAAAAGAGACATGCAATGCAGACATGGCTAATAGGTTGTTTTTATTTTCTCAGTTGTACTTTTATGTCATAAGGGAGAGCTCTATATTGGTTATAGAGTATAAATCATTGGAATACAATGGCAATGTTTTTTTTAAAAAAGCTTTCAATTTAAAATATATTTTAAAAGTTTTGGTTTCTCTTACTGTGAGGTCTCAGTTTTCCTCAAAATTAATGCTTTTGTACAGAGACTCATAATAAGCTATAGTTTCAATGAAAGGGGGGGATGGAAAGGTTGTACTCCTAAGCACACAAAATGTAGATAAAAACAGTACCAAATTTGAAATGATGTAAGATATGAACCTTTGCAAATTAGATCTGCAAAATTAATTTGGGCTCATTATTTAGAGTAACTGAAGAAAACTAAATTTTCCTTCCCCTAGGACATGTTTTAAGAATCCATTATGTAGACACTCTTTTCCTGACCACCTCCATTTTTACCTGCCTGCACCCCACAGAGGTATTTTAAGCCTATCCCGCCACCCTTTTCTCCTGCAAAAGAGGGTTTGAAACCACCAGCAACAGCTAATAGACATTTATTCCTTTGAAGTTGATGGCTTGCCAAGGAATTATGAATTCATGCCAAATCAAACTCTAAACGTTAATGCTTTCACACTTAAAACATTTCAGTCTCATTGTAATGTGGTATCCAAAAAGACAACATTTTCTTTTCAACACATCATGATGTTAAGGGAGAAAAAAAGTAGAACATTTTGATTAAGCTAGTTATCTAATAAGAAATAATTTTTTCACCTACTTACTTACTCTAAAGTTATAAGAGGAAAATAGTTAATTTTTCTCCCATAGGAAAATTTATTTGCTGAATCATCAATATATGATGCTTGGAAATGAATTACTTTTTTAAACAGTTTTTTTTCGAAGATGAGTACATGTAAGAAAGTTCCCCGAAGAAGAAAATGTTTTCCAAGTTGAAAATAAACATGGGCCTTGTGTATTCAAAGTCAACAACATAACTAGGCTTTCTCAAGTCTGTTTTTGTTTAAAGATTAAAAAAAAATACCACCTTGGATTTACACAGTGCTTTTCTTTTGAAGAGTTCAAAGGATAACTGAATGTGCTTTCCCTATTCTATGATAAAAGTCTTGATGTCACACAGGCTAAGATAGCTTTTCAGTTAATATGTATTTCTTAAAAAAAAAACCTTATAAATAAAGTAATGAATAATTGACTCTCTAATCTGGATAAACTTTTTTTGAAAAACAGATATGTTTTGAATAGTTTAAACTATTGAAGGACTTGTCAAAATATATTTGAGTTAAAAAAAATACAGTGTTGTAAAAGCCAGCATGGAAATCTGGCTGGCAACTATGAAGAAACAAGAAACATTTGGTCTGTAGTGAACAAACTCTCCAGAGGGATAACTCTCTTCTTAAAGTTTGTTAAAATGACCCTATTCATTATAAATTATAGAATCTCAGACTTGGAAGAGACCTCAATACAGACAGTTCTCACTTTACGTAAGTGGACTGCTCTGTAGACTCTACCTAAAGTGATTTTTATGTAAGATGAATTTGCTGCAGATATCAGGAAAAGAGGAGGGAGGCAGGAGGCAGGAAGGATGCAATCACAAAAGGAGGAGGTTGGCCCATGCTTCAAGGACACTTAGGGCCAGGGACAGAGAAAGGAGAGCAGGAAGAACCTGTGAGAGGTGGGGCAGACCCAGTCCTGCAAGGGCCTAACCAGAACTGAGAGGAAGAACATGGGGGGATATGTATGGGCTGGGGGTTGAGGAGGCAGACATTTGATACATAAGGGTAGACTGAGGGAAAACAAACACCCAGGCAGCACACACAGGCAGCTGGCAGAGAGAGGCAAAGGTCTTTTCTTTCAGTGTTGGAAGACTCAAGCCAGGTCCTGATCTCATGCAAAGTGATGATCTCTCTGTATATCCATTTCAGTTATTAATTGGAGGTGGTTTTTTTTTTAAGGTTTTTATATCTAGGAATTTTTTGGTGGGGGCTGGGAGACTATGGAACACCCAGCCAAGGGGCAGGAGCAGGGAGACAGAGTGAAAGCACAGTATTGTACACTAAAGTTAACATTTCTTTTTGGTTTTTTTTTTTTTGGAATGTGGATTTCTTTCAGAATTATTTATAGTCAAATTTGCATAATGTAAATTTAAATAAAGTGAAAACTGTCTGTACTTACCTAGTCCAATGTACATATGACCAAAAATAATCTTTATAATAAGCCAGTTAAGTGGTCTTCTAACCTTCAATTGCTTAAAGATTCTTAGGAAAAGAGAAGAATTCACTACTTCCCTCCCCCTAGGAAGGTCCATTTCACTTTTGCATAGGTCTGATTTTAATAAGTTTTCCTTATATCGAGCTGAAATCTGCTTCTTTGCAACTTCCACACATTGTTTCTAATTTGGCCTTTTGTGTTGCTATCTAATGAATACTCTTGTCACATGACAGCCTTTGAAATACTTGCAAAGTTTACCACGTCTTCAGACTAAGCATCTCAAACAAACATTTTCACGAGGTCTGCTTTTGAGGCCCTCTGTCTTCCTGAGGTTATCTTCCATTGAATACTTATCAGCTCTTAATACACTTCTTAAGATGTGGTATATTGCTGAACATAATACTTGACATGTCCAATCATACCACAAAACTATGACCTCTTTCGTTCTGGGCACTAGGACCACTTTCTTTTAAATCTACTATTTATTTTTAGCATTCAATTTTTTAAAAATTAAGTTCAAAATTCTTACTCTTCCTGCAGTCCCCTCTCCTCCCCATTAAGAAGGCAAGCAAAATATGAATAATACATGTGAAATCATGCACAACATATTTCCACATTAGCTATGTTGCCAAAAAAGGCAAGAAAAATTAAAAAACTAAAAAAAAAACAACTATATTTCAATTTGTACTCAGAGTTCATCAATTCTCTCTCTGGCGATGGATAGCATTTTTCATCATGGGACCTTAGAACTGACTTGGATCACTGTTATTGATCCCAGTTGATCATCATTAACAATACTGTTGTTACTGTGCACAATGATCTCCTGCTTCTATTCACTTCACTCTGCATCAATTCATAGAGGTCTTCCCAGGTTTTTCTGAAACCATTCTTCTCATAATTTCTTATAGTTCAATAGTATTTCATCAAAATCATATACCAAACTTGTACAGCCATTCCCCAATTGGTGGGCATCTTCTCAGTTTCCACTTGTTTGCCACCATAAAAAGAATGACTGTAAATAATTTTTGTACATACATATATATATGTATGTATATATATATATGTGTATGTGTGTATATATATATGTGTGTGTGTATATATGTGTGTATATATATGTGTGTGTGTGTATATATATATATATATGTGTATATATATATATATATATATATATATATATATATATGTAATATGAATGTCCTATCCCTTTTCCTTTGATTTCTTCCCATGTAGTGGTAAGAAAGGTAGACTTTTGGGGGTGGAACCAAGACGGCAACTGGAAAGCAGGGACTAGCGTGAGCTCCCCACCAAGTCCCTCCAAAAACTTATAAAAAATGGCTCTGAACCAATTCTAGAACTGCAGAACCCACAAAGTGGCAGAGGGAAGCAGGACTCCAGCCCAGGACAACCTGGATGGTCCGTAGGTAAGGTCTATCCTGTACAGAGCTGGGAGCTGAGGGGAGCAGAGCTGAGCAGAGTGGAGCAAAGCAGAGCCCAGTGTGGGTGGCGCAGACCAATGAGATCGGGAGCCGGGTGGAGTGTGCACTAGCCGCCCTGAATCAGTGAGCTGCAGCAGTTACCAGACCTCTCAACCCACAAACAGCAAAGACAACAGAGTAGGTTAGTGGGAAAAGCTGCGGGGACAGGGAGTTTGCGGTTTGGCCACCACCCTGGGGCAGTGGAGTTGGGGCAGCTTTAGAACTACAGCTGCAGTTGCTTCTGACCCCAGGCCCACCTGGTGGGAGAAATTAAGTGGTGGATTAGAGCAGGAGTGAAAAGCCTGCTGAAGATCTAAGCCCAGTCAGGGTTGGGGGTTCTTGGGAAGGAGGAGTGCTGGTGAGGCAGCGCATCCGCCCAAGCATGGAACATAGAACTCTTTAGTCTACAAGCAGTCATACCCCGCTGAAAAACTCAAGGGTCAAGTAAGATGGCTGGGAACATGGCCAGGCAATGAAAACACACCCAGATTCAGTCTCAGACTCTGGAATCCTTTGGTGACAAAGAAGACCAAAACATACAGTCAAAAGTCAACAAAGTCATAGAGCCTACAACAAAAACCTCCAAGAAAAACATGAACTGGTCTCAGGCCATGGAAGAGCTCAAAAAGGATTTGGAAAAGCAAGTTAGAGAAAC
>JAQQSZ010020485.1:0-10129 GCA_028646595.1 Phalanger gymnotis
TATGTTCCTTGCTTGGGTGGATGCGCTGCCTTATCAGCTACACTCCTCCTTCCCCAAAAGCCCCTGCCGCGGACAGCTTAAATCTTCAGCAGGCTCTTCAGTCCTGCTCTGATCAGCTACTTAATTCCTCCCACCAGGTGGGCCTGGGGCCAGAAGCAACTGCAGCCTAGTTCTAAAGCTGCCCCACCTCTGCTGCCCCAGGGGCAAGTGGCCGGAACCGCAAACTCAGTCACGCAGCTTTTCCCAGTAGCCTTCTCTGCTGTCTTTGCTCTTTGTGGGTTGAGAGGTCTGGTATATGCCACAGCTCAGTATTTCAGGATGCCAGGGCACTTTCCGCTCGTCTCCTGTTCTGGTAGGTCGCGTCTGGTCTGTTTGTGCCGTGCTCGCTGGGCTTAGCTCCGCTCCCCTCGGCTGGGGGCTGGGAGGTCTGTGTGGGACCGACCTTACCCAGAGACCATCCAGGCTGTCCTGGGTTGGGGCCCTGCTTCCCTCTGCCACTTTGTGGGTTCTGCAGCTCTAGAATTGGTTCAGAGCCATTGTTTTATAGGTTTTTGGAGGAACTTGGTGGGGAGCTCACGCCAGTCACTGCTTCCCAGCCGCCATCTTGGCTCTGCCCCAATTCTAAATTTCTAATAGGCATCAGGGCAGTCTTTTGTAGAGTTTGAAAATTGGAGAAGGGAATTTTTAAAGTTTAAGATATTGAATTTTAATTGTAAGTTGAGTCATTCAAAACATTTTGTGAACTTCGCAAGGAGAAACTGGTGGCTATAGTAGAAAGCAGAAGACCCTTATGGTCAAGGGATCATACCATCATGGGGAAAGGGAGAGGAATGAGTATTTATGAAGCAACTGCTATGTACCATGAACTGTAATGGGTGCTTAACAGATATTATGCTACAACAATTCTCACAACAACCTTATAAGGTAGATGGTAGTATTATCCACATCTTACAATTAAGGAAACTGAGGCAGACAATGGTTAAGTCACTTACCCAGGGTCATACAGCCCAGAAATGAAGCCTTTCTGACTCCAGTCTCACTGCTTTACCCAATGTGCAACATCATTGAAGAAGAAGAAAACCATGTGCAGAATTTGACATGCAACCTAAATCTTATTTTTATTTTTTTTTTAAAAATTAAATGTTATTTTCTTTCCCTCCCTCTAGCCTCTATCTTATTCATTGTGGAGGCAAGAAAAGCCCTACTTTTTAGCAGAACAAATTTCAAAGAGTTTACAGAAATCTTTCTAGAAAAAAATCATTCTCAAAGAGGTAGGAAGTTCACAAGAATAAAATACAAATGACAGAAACAGAGATTATTACAATGGGGAGGAAAATGGTTTGCCACCTTAAGAGGCACAGGAAATTCATGGACAGTCTCAGATTAAGAAAAAGATATATAGTAGAAGATGGAAAGAAGGGTAAATATCAGAAGATGAATACAAAAGAATAGCTTTCTTGTAAGAATTGTTTCAGTAGTGCTGAAGCTCGGGATGAGTTGAGGCTAGTGATAAATACAAAGAACAGAAAAAAAGAGATTGATATTGGAAGAGAAAAATATGGGACAAAATTTCTTAACCAAAGGTTGAAATAAAGCATAAAGTTAGCAGAGGATCAAGAAGCTTCTAGCTAAGTTGAAAGAAATAAGATAACTAGGGCCAGTGAAAGAACTGGCAGATACAATTGCTTAACCTCAGTGAATGATTATTGAAAGAGCTTGGAGAATGGAAGAGGTACAATATTGAAGAAGAAAAAATGTACTGGTTTTCAAAAACATAGAGGGGTAGAATTTTCAGGCTCTAGACCTGTGAGCTTGACTTGGCTTGGTTGGAAAATTCTAGAATATTACTAAGAGAATGTCACATTAGTGTTTAAGAAATGATCACTGAAGGACAATTATAGATTAATATAAAATGTATCATTGTAATTAATCTATGCTGTTTTATTGATGGGCCTATCAGACTAATAGGTCAGGGGAAAGTTAGAGACACAGTTTATGTCTGTTTCATCAAAAGTCTCTCATTCTATGCTTTTGGACAATGTAGGCAGAGAGGCTGCACAGATACATGCATAGAAACATGATTAAATGATTGGACCCAAGGCGTCATCATTAATAGAGCTCTGTCATCTTTGAAGGTGGGCTTTTAATAGGAATCTATACTCGGTCCTTGAGCTTCAGGAATTTTGGGGTTTGACTTGGATGAAAGTGCAGATCTTTTAATTTTGCAAATGACATGAAGCTGGAAGAAGCAGAGTTTAGAGCCTGAAAAATGGATCTCATTTTATTAGAGTTCTCTAATTTGTTAATTGCATCTCTTTGTGTCAAATGGGGACACAAAATACACCCAAACCCTCTTCTCTTTGCTCTTTTCTGCCTTATTCCCACACTCCTGAGTTTCCTATCTCCTCTCGCTTCTTCAGTTCTTCCACTTAACAGTCCCTTGTTTATCAATATGCGTAAGCCTTAGACTAGGTACATTTTATTTTTTCCCAAGCTTCTCAAATAAGATTGGGAGAAGAAGGGGCAAATATTTCAAAATTTAGATTTCACTATTTTTCTTTTCATAAATTGAAGTCACAGTAAATTATACTAAGTACTACATACTTTGTTCAAATAAAATATATTCATCTACAGCAACATATGTATATAATGTTTAGAGCCACAGAACAGGAAAGCACCCCAAAGCCATCTAGTACAACCTCTATATCCTACCACAATTCACATTTCAGAGCGATCATACAGGGTTTGCTTGAAGACCTGTAAAAGGGGTAAGACTTTTCTCCCAAGGCAACCTCTTCCCCATTTGAAAAGTCTTCCCTTATGTCCAACAAATCTGTTTTTGTAATTTCTACAAGTTGTTTTGAATTCTCCCATCTCAGTCTCCTTTTCCTCACATGTAAAATGTAAATAATAAAGGGTCGTTGTGAAGACAAAATGAGATGATAGTTGTAAATTACTTTGCAGACCTCAAACTATCATATAAATGCTAGCTGTTATTAATATTATAATAGTTACATTTGTTGTTTTTAATATTTTCCACTTTTGTTTTTCCATACGTCACCTCTTTTCTACTCTTCTATTATTATTTCTATTCTGAACATCTTTGTTTTTTCAATTGATCCTCACAAGGCTTCATTTCCAGGACTTTGACTTCCTGCTTGCCCTGTTCTGGGTGCTCTCCAACTTAATAATGTTTTGTCTAAAATAAGGTGTCCAGAATTGGAACAGGGAATAATGTAATGATGGTAGAACTTATCTAATTCCCACCATGCCTCTCATAATTCAGCTTTTTATTTTTTTTTACCATGTTACATTATTGACCCATTTTCATTTTGCATTGCACCAAATTCCCAAGATTTTTTCTAAGTGTCGTCTGGATGACAAGTAGGTGACACAGTAGATAGAGTAGCTCTTAGAACTGTAAGTAGGAAGACGAGCTCAAAATGAAGCCCCTTAACTCTTGGCTTTGGTTTCTCAAATGTATAAAATGGCAAATAATAACCCCTACCCCACAGGGTTCTTGGGATGATCAGTAAGGTAAAATATGTAAAAAGCAGTACAAATACCAGCTATTATTATTATTATGCTTACTATGATTGTTATTAGGTGAATTACTATCTAGCTACACCTAAGCCATTCTGTAATTTTGAAGTTTGTTTTTGGGACCCAAGGTCAAGACTTTTCACTTATTGCTATTACATTTCATCTTTTCTAATTCACCTCAATAACTTGTAGTATCTGATCTGACCTTCTTTGATTCTTATGCGTCTTATCTAATTCAATTTAAGCATCAATATCTCAATACCTTGTTAATATCTTTTTGTTAATGTTAATGTTAATATCTTTTTGGATCCTCTTTTCCAATATGCATCCTCTCTTTTCTAGTTTTGTATCATATTCAAATTCAATAATTTGACAGTCTGACTGCTTTCACCTTAGTCATTGACAAAAAAAAGTAAATTGCACAGGACCCAAAACAAATCCCTTGGATACTGAATTCAACACATTCTTCCTAGAGGACATTAAACTATTACTGACTATTAATAGGGTCCAATCACTGAAGGAATTGTAAAACTACTTACTCTCCCTCTTAAGACCATATATATAAGATTTAGAGGTATCTTAGAGGCCATCTAGTCTTACTGCCTCATTTTTTACAGTTGATGAAATTGAGGTGAGGAGAAGTTAACTGACTTGGCTGAGGTCCCACAGTCCTTGTCCTAGACCCTGTCAAAGCACACGTTCAAACCCAGATACTCTGACTCTGGCTTCATCTTTCTTTCCATTACATGACTGTTTCCTCAGTTATTCTTGTCAACATGAATAGCATTAGTTATCTCACAAGCAAGATCATTAAAATATAGCTCTTCACAAATGTCCAATAATTGCAACAAAATTATTTGCTAAAATCTAGGTAAATTATCTATGGCATTTAGCAAGTCTCAAGTCTAGTAACCATGTCAAAAAGGGAAATGTAATTTAGCTGGCTTAAAACCATGTTTGATGTTTGTGAACACAACTGCCTCTTTGCTATAGATGTTCATTAACTATCCCTTTTAACAATATGTTCTAGGATTTTGCCAGGAACAAATGTCAAGCTCTCTGACCTAGAATTTATAGATTCCACTTTTCTCCCCTTTCTTTAAAAAAAAAACAGTAATTTGCCCTTCTCCTGTCCTGTGGCACTCCTCTTATTCTTCATGCTATTTCAAAGGTTATTGACATTGGGTCAGCAACTACATCTGCCAATAATTTTCATACCCTGAGATATAGTTCACCTGGGCCTGTTGATCTGAACTCAAATAGACAGATGCTACAAATGGAGGGTGAATTGGACACAGTATTAAAAAGAAGAAGGAAAAAGGCTTGGACTGACTTCAGAAAACTGCAAGTCTCCTCTGATGACCTCAAACTTTTCTCTCAAATAATGGTCCATGTTTTTAATACTAGTAGGCCACCTGTCTTGTATGGCTGTGAGTCTAGGTACGATGTAGATACTGAAGAATTAAAAATCAGTATCCTTTAAAGGGCCATAGTCAAGAGACGTGAAGGCTATGAGCTGGCCACAACACGAAAGTTTGAGTAACACCAGAGGGAAGTGTGCATTTAGACAAATTAATGATAGAAAAAAAAATAGGTTAAGAAGAAAGGGTAATTGATAGATACCCAGAGTGCTCCATTGGTACCCTTGTGATGTCAGGAGAAAGTGAAGAAAGTCCCTGTCATATTGAGTGGAACTCCTGTGGGAAACTTATAGGGAGAAGTGGGCAAGAATCACAGAGGTCAGGCAGTGGTGAGTGGATTATGACCTGAATTGTTGGAAAAGATATCCATGTAGATGAGGTCATGCATCCATTTCAGTTTCTAGTTAGTTTAATTACTGATTAAGTTCTAAACCAGGGATTTTCAACCTTAACATGAACTTTACAGAGAAAGAGAAAGAGAGAGACAGAGAGAGACAGAGAGAGAGAGAGAGAGAGAGAGAGAAAGAGAGAGAGAGAGAGAGAGAGAGAGAGAGAGAGAGAGAGAGAGAGAGAGAGAAACTGCCAGTGTTGGGTTAGTTGCTGTTAATTATAGTGCTCTCTTGATCTAGTGTTTCAGCTTTGGCCTCTCCCATGACAGTCATTTTCTTTTTGTTTTTGTATAAAGGAGCTAGATTCAATTCTCTGTGGAATCCTATCACTTTCTTTTGGCAAATAATATAACTCACATGTCACAATTGTATAGTTGTACCAACTAACAATCATAACTATTTAGCCTATGTATGGAGAATTGTCTCATAGCTATATATCTTATTTCTAATAATGTTACATTTTTCTGAAAGAAACCCTAGATGCTCTTTTGTACTTTCATTTGACATATGTCCATCTTCCTTTGAGAATTCTATAGTTTTCATGTCCTTTCCAGGAAATATTATGATCTTGATACATAAAATCTATATGGGTCAGGGTATCTCCATCCCGGTCTACACTGTGTACTGAATACATAGTTGAACAGGACGGCTAACCATCTATGGCTGGTATCATCCAACTTGTAATAGGTAGCAAATAAATCAATGGGTTTCTGTTCATTCATACCTAATGTAGTGCATTATACATATAGCCTCAACACTCTTCACTGACACAATATGATTCAAACTTCCACCTTGTGAATAAGATAATGAGTCTCAACGTTAATGAGTTAAAGATGACAAACACAATGACCTCCTAGTAATCACCTCTTTCTGGTACAAAACCATTCCCCATCTAGTCAGTCTGGAATCTGTGTAATAGAAAGAGGTAATTTAGAAGAATGAAAGTGTATTTTGTTTATGTACTTAAATCATCTGCCATATTTCTCATTATAGAGATTTCCAAAGGTTCAAGTCTGTATTGCTGCAATTTCATTGAATCATAACCAAATTTCCTTCTTGCTGTAACATTTCTTGTGGTTCTTCCAACAGCATGGTCTATGGGCACAAGTGAGATAATCACAAGTATAGTTTTTCACAAATACCCAACAATTACAAGAAAAACCCCAAAATCTCTAGTTCATGAAAACTCTTTGCAGGTAATGAATGTATCCATTTTGAAGAGCAAGTAGTATAATTCCTGGAATAGAGTGGGCACTAAATAAATGGTGTTAGATGAGATACTAATGGTCTAAAGGTGCCCTTGGACAAATATCATTTTTTACTGAGCATTTATCAGACTTGTGTGCAACAGGATATCTTAACAGTAACTATCTACTGGATAAATCAACAAGCATTTATTTTGACATGCTCACGATTCTTGCATTCCTGAACATTGAGTGAACCAAATCAAAGATCGTAAAACCTGTTTCCATTACAGAGCTCTGGTTCTGTACTCCACCAAGTAATCATGACCTCCAAGACTTGAGACAATCAACTTTAGAACTGTTCCCATAGGACCCAGGAACACCTGCACTGTACATGCATAAGCCTGTTGTGGGAACAGCTACTCAAGACTTAAGAATTATTATCTCATGGTCCAAGCCACTTATGATTTTTTTGTGATTTTTTGTGTATATAAAGCACTGTCTTGCTCCAGCAAAATGGGCCCTCCCTATGAGGACTTCAGGGTTAGAAAGCTGCTGGAAAATTGGAACATTGTTACATTGTTGGTGGAGTTGTGAACTGATCCAGCCATTCTGGAAAGCAATTTGGAACTATGCCCAAAAGGCTATAAAAACATTCATACCCTTTCACCTAGCAATACCACTTCTAGGGTTGTATCCCAAAGAGATAACACAAGTGGGAAAAGGACCCATATGTACAAAAATATTTATAGTGGCTCTTTTTGTAGTATCAAAGAATTGGAAATCAAGGGGATGCCCATCAATTGGGGAATGGCTGAACAAGTTGTGGGATATGAATGTAATGGAATACTCTTGTGCTATAAGAAATGGGGATGATATGGACTTCACAATAACATGGAAAAACCTACACAACATAATGCTGAGCTAGGGGAGCAGAACCAGGAGAACATTATACACAACCACGGACATATTGATTCTGTGAGGACTAACCTTGATAGACTTGGCTCTTCTCAGCAATACAAGGTGCAAGACAACTACAAAGGACTCATGATTGAAAGAGCTATCTACATGCAGAGAAAGAACTATGGAGTTTGAATGCAGATCAAGGCATACTTTATGCTCCCCTTTTTTCCCTTTTTTTCTCTTTTGTTTTTGTCTATGTTTTGGGGGGTTTTGTTTCTTCTTTCTCATGATTCATTACATTGGTCATAATTCTTATTTACAATTTGACTACTGTGTAAATAAGTTCAATATGAAGCTATATGTAGAAGATACATAGGATTCCATGCCGTCTTAGGGAGGGAGGGGGAAAGGGGAGGAAGAAAATCTAGAACTCAAAGTTATATGGAACTGAGTGTTGTAAACTAAAAATAAAAAATCTTAATAAAAAAAGAAAACCGCCTTCCTCACTCTGAAATTAATTAAACTGATATTTAAGTGGTAGCACACCTGCATCTGACCTGTTCTTTTTTGCCTTTGGTCAGTTTCACGTTAGAGACTTGTCCTGGGCTACATTTAAAATTCTGTTAACAGAGGCATGTTTTAGAAGAAATCAGAGCTCCCTATAGTCACATGAAAAAATGCTCTAAAGCACCATTGATCAGAAAAGATGAAAATTAAAACAACTCTGAGATACCACTTTAAACCTGTCAGAAATGACAAATTCCAGAGGGGATCTGGGAAAATAGGTACACTAATGAATTGTTGGTAGAGTTGTAAAATGGTCAAACCATTCTAGAGAAAAAATTCGAACTATGACCAAAGGCTATAAAACAGTACATACATTTGACATAGCAATAACATGACTAGGTTTGTATCCCAAAGGGATCAAAGAAAAAGGAAAAGCACATATGTGTACAGAAATATTTATAGCAGCTCTTTTTGAAGAGACAAAGAATTTAAAATCAATGATATCCCCTTCAATTAGGGAATCAACAAGTTGTGGTATATGATTGTAATAGAATATTATTGTGTTATAAAAAATGATGAGAGGGGTAGTTTCAGAAAAAAAAATGGTCAGAGCTATATGATACAAAGTGAATTGAGCAGGACCAGGAGATCATTGTACATGGCAACAGAAATCTGTAATGATATCTATAATGATAATCAACTGTGAAAGACTTAGCTATTCTGATCAATAAAAGGATCTAAGACAATTCCAAAGAAGTCGTGATGAAAAATGTTATCTACCTCTAGAGAAAGAACTGATAAACTCTGACTGCAAATGGAAATATAATTTTCTCACTTTCCTTACTTTCTTGCTTTGTTTCGTGACATGGCTAATATAGAAATATGGTTTGCATGCTCATATGTTTAATTGATATCATACTGCTAGCATTTTCATTAGATAGTGGAGGGATTGTAGAGAGGGGGGAACATGAAACTCATTTTTTTAAATGTTAAAAATCCATAAATAATATTTTTTAAAAAATAATTGATCATTTTAGGTCCTTCTGAGTACTACATTTTAATATGCTTAATTGATTTTTGTCTTTATTCACCATTTTCTATAGTACCCTTTAAAAACTTGGTACAGCTGGAAGCTTATCGATTATCCTCGGGGGCGGAGCCAAGATGGCCACATGAAAACAGCGTCTTACCGGAGCTCTCTCACAAGTTCTGTCAGATTCCTATAAAAAAGTGAATTTGAGCAGATTTGAGAGAGTTAGAAACTGCGAGAAGTCTGAGTGGGGCAAATTTCCTAGCCAGGAGAGTTTGAAAGGCCGTAGAAATGAATCTGTAGGCTAGGAGATCACTCGGTGTGCAGAGCTGCTCCAGAAGGGACCAAAGCGGAAGCGGCTGGCTGGGAAACCCACTTGGGAGATGGGCTGGGAGAAAGCCGGGTGCTTGAAACCAGCGGAGATCCCCAGGCCTCCCAACACAGGACGGCACTCTGTGGAAGCGAAGAGAGGCAGCGCAACACCACCAACTGTGAGATACCAGCTCCCGATCCTTGCAGCCCAAAGGACACTTCTTGAACTTCCGGGAGACATAATGGCCAGGTAAAATAGCTCTAATCCCTCCCCTCCCCACCCAGAGAATTCCCCGGAGGGAAAAAAGGAAAAAAAAAAGCAGGAATACACAGACAGAAGTGGGGCTTCAGTGGACAAATAGTAGGAGTACCTGAGTCCCAGAGGGACAGAGCCAGCAGGGGTCAACACCAGGAGCCCAGACATACCCTTGCTCACCCAGGGAAGTGCCAGACACCCAGCCTGAACAACAAAGGGCTGAGAACATTGCTGAAGAGCAACAGTACTGGAAAACAACCCCAGGGAAAGAGGAGATTTCAAGCAGCCAGACCCCCTCCCCCAAACCTCAGGAGAATAAGAAAGCTGGGACAGTGAGCCCTGAGCCCCAAAAGCAGAAATTTATTGCAAAGGCAGGAAAAGGCTGACCAACATGAAGAACACAAGAAAACCAAGGACCATTGATTCTTTTTATGGAGACAGGCAGGATCAAAATACCAATTTGGAAGAGGATAACAATGACACTATATCCACATCTGATACCTCAAAAGGTAATGTGAACTGGTCTCCAGCCCAAAAAGCATTACTGGAAGAGCTAAAGGAGGATTTTAAAAACCAAATTAGGG
>JAQQSZ010020486.1:0-10129 GCA_028646595.1 Phalanger gymnotis
CTCTAAGGAGAAAACAACAAGAAATTTATTTAGGCCCCACCGCAGCAAAAACTTGAACCAGCCTCCCCATTTCAACATCTTGACAAAAAGACTCCAGGCCCAGAAAGCCCATTTCACAAGGGCAACTAGGAGGCCAAAGAAAAGCAAGAGAGTATTTAGCCAAATCATGTTCACTGGCCTCACGTTCCTGCTCGCACTCGGGTAAGCCCCGCTTCCGCAGCTTCTGGCTTCCACACCTGCCGCCGCCGCTGAAGTTGTCTCCCGGCTCACCCCTCCTCGCAGCCGAGCTTCCGGCGTTCTCAAGCCCCGCCTCAATGACCAGAGACCATTGGTTCCCGAGCTGGCCCCTCCTAAGTCACCAATCCACACCCACACAGGTTTCTGACAGGGCCCTGGGCCTGGGGCTTAGCACTTAACAGCTGAAAGTACTTCCACTCGAAAGAAACAAAAGCCATGCTAATGAGACAATTTTGCTTAACAACACAGGGAGGGAAATACAGTCTTTCACAACATGACTATTTATGAGAGTGTTTTGCATAATGATACATGAGTGTCCTGTGTTGAATTGCTTGCATTCTTAGGGAGAGTGGGTGGGGAGGGAGGAGGGGAGAGAATTTGGAACTCAAAGTTTTAAAAGCAGATGTTCAAAAAAAAAAGGTTGTTTTTGCATGCAATGGAAAAATAAAATATACAGGCAATGGGGCATAGGAATCTATCTTGTCCTACAAGAAAGTAAGGAGAAAAGAGATGGGAGGATGGGAAAGGGGGTGATAGAAGGGAGAGCTGACTGGGGAACCGGGCAATCAGAATATATGCCATCTTGGAGTGGGGGGGGCGGAGGGTAGAAACGGGGAGAAAATTTATAACTCAAAATCTTGTGGAAATCAATGCTGAAAACTAAAAAATAAAATATCAAATAAATAAAAAAAATTTAAAAAGTACTTTGTAAGCTAAAAAAAAAAAAGAAACTCCCAGGTGTCCTATAGTGTGAGATGCTTCAGGACCCTAGAAAGAAGTGTTCGTGATCTTCGTTATGGGTCTGGTTAGGTCACAGCAGGGTTAGGATAAGACAAAAGTTGATCGCTATAGGAGATAAGGTGCAAGAAAGAGTCAGAAACAGGGCCGAGACCAGAAACTGCATGGGACACCTGAGATAGAAACCAGAGTACAGGGACTGAGGTAGGGGCCTTGTGCTGGTGTCAGCCCTGGGTCCTGTCAGTCAATGAATAAGCATGGATTAAGAACCTCCAGTTTTCTAAGCTTTTGGAAGGGAAAAGCCAGTCTCTGCTGTCTGGGAGCTCCCAGTCTGGCATACGAACATGGAGATGGGTTGAGAAGGAGCAACAGATCAGAAACCTCCCACTTAGCTGGTCCAGGAGACCGGAAGAGTCGTGTGGGAATGGAAAGACATTGAGTCCAATGGGATATAAGGGAACATAATGACTGAGACTAGCAATGGTTTAAGAAGGAGAGGAGAATTAGGGAGGAAAGAGTCAAAATCAAAACAAGAATGGCAAAAATTTCAGGCCTAGCTCAGAGATATTTTGTGTTCTGTTCCAGAGCAGCACAAGAAACTGATTATTGCAAGCGAGTCACCTGAATTTTTTGGTTTCTTAGTGCACATGAAAGTCAACTTTACAAAGTACTGTTGTCTACACATGTACAATACAATATTGTATATGTAAAAATATACATATTTTAAGTTAAAGATATTTTATTGCCAATAAAATCTAACTATCATCAGGGCCTTCAGTGAATCATAATCTCCTTGCAGCTGGAGGCTCTGGCCCGGGGTTGATGGCTGCTGACTGATCAGGGTGGTGGCTGCTTAAGGTTGGCAGTGGCTGTGGCAATTTCTTAAAATAAAACAACAGTGAAATTTGCCACATTGATTGGCTTTTCTTTTCCCTTAAGTTTAAAGCCCCATTTTATGGTTATTAATTGGAGTAATTTCAGTATTATTGTGTTTCATGGAATAGGAAGACCCAAAGAGAGGGAGAAAACAAGTTGACATGCAATAACAAAATAATTTTTCTTAAAAAACCAAAAGAAAAGAAAAGAAAGTTCAGTGGAGAAAGGCTAACTAGTCCTAGAGAGAGAGCACACCCTGTCACAGTGTTGGAGTTCTAGTCTCAGCTGCGTGGCCTGAGCTGCTCATGTAATGAGAATGCTGGGCCTGCCTGTGTCACAGGTGTTTGTGAAGATCCGATGTGATTGTGTGTGGATCTCTTTGTACATCGTGTTATCCTGCAGATGTGAGTTAATAGCATTTTAAAATGATTGGTTCTGTCCATTGAACTTTGAAGGCTTTTATCTCTTACCCTGGAGAAAGAGGATGTGGATCAGTTAGTTTACTTTCTCCCAGTGGAGGGAATGGATTACAATTATATACGTGTGTACGTGCTCTTCTGCAAATATGTTTTATTGTTTGTTTCTTGCAGAAGGAGAGATTAGACCTGAAATAAAAAAGACTACAGCAAACCTAAGCATTTCTGTGGAACTCATGAGCAAAGCTTCATGACTGATGATCCCTGTGACTTCACTGGGAGACAAATCTGTGCTGGACTTCACAAAATCCACACAGGAGAGAAACCTTATGATTGTCATCATTGTGGGAAAGACTTGAGTCAACAGTCATCACTTATTAACCATCAAAAAATTTATGCTGGAGAGAAAATACATGAATGTCATGAATGTGGTAATGCTTTTAACAAATCCTCGTCCTTTGTTACACATCACAATATTCACATTAACAGGAAACCTTAGGAATGTAATCTGTGTGGAAAGGCCTGGGGATGCACCTCCAGTCTTGCCGTACATCAGAGAATCCACTGTGTAGTCAAACCTTATGAATGTAATCTAGGTGGAAAGACTCTCTGATGCAATGATAGTCTTGATACACATCAGAGAATCCACAGTGGAGAGAAATCCATGCATGTAGGCATCTTCCTCTGCCTGAGAAGCCATACTGGAGAAAAACGTTTTGAATATAATCAATGTTTCATTGTTTTCTCCTATTTCTTTTCATTGCTATTTAAGAAAACCTTGTCTCTCTTTGCTATTCTCTGGAATTCTGCATTCATTTGAGTATATCTTTCCCTTTCTCTTTTACCTTTCCCTTTCCTTTTTTCCCCAGGTATTTGTAAGACCTCTTCAGACAGCTATTTTGCTTTCTTGCTCTTCTTTTTCATTGGAATATATTTAGTTGGTGCCTCCTGTAAAATATTGAGAACCTCTGTCCATAGTTCTTCAGGCTCTCTATCTACCAAATCTAATCCCCTAAATCTATGCATCACTTCCAATTCATATTCCTAAGCAGTGTTATTTAGGGCATGTCTGTCACATCTGATGGTTTTCCCTATTCACTTTGAGTCTGAATTTTGCATGAGAAGCTCATGATCTGAGCCTCAGTCAGTTCCAGGTGGTGTTTTGACAGATTGTATAGAAATTCACCACCTCTACCTTTTTTCTCTAGAAAATGTTTTAGGTTTTCACAGAACTGAGTAACTTTGGTCTATACCTTGGAATAATCTTGCTGGAGATTAAACTTATGGATCCAATTAATGAGGTTAGGTCTCTTGCTGAAGACTTCATTAGATTTCCCAGTCTAAGAGACCTCATTAAACATCCAAAATTCCTTACTGTGAATAAGTTCCTATAAATGGCTTCATGGCTTGTCCCCGTGACATCCTGATGTTTCTCATTACCGTTCAATATTTCTTTGAATCCATATGCTGTGATTTCTTTAGCTACCCAACTATTGATGGGTACTCACTTTGTTTCTTCTTCTTTGGTGGCACAAAATGTTTTGGTATAAATATTTTGATAACTGTAATCAGAATATTAAAATCATAACTAGACAAAGTTATTTTCTATGTGAGATCATTTGGAAAATACAGTCAACTGAACTGATAGCATTCGATTGACAACAACGCTGTGTTTTAGATCTGTGATATTGCTTTTGTTATGCTTCAAAATTTCCTTTTGTCGTGATTCTGAAATTTTTTGATACAAAATGTTGTTAATTTTTAACATGTTACCTAGAGGGTAATGCAATTGTATTCTTATGAATTCTTATGAAATCAACTCCTCTTTTGATCTGGATGCTGTGAAATGACGAATTAAACTCTTAGTGAATGTGGTTACAATGTTTCAAAATTGCTAAGTATTTAATTGGGTAAGTATGGCTTTTACAAGAATAATCAGAATCTTCCTTCAATGAGAAGTTCTTTTGGGATTAACCAAATGCTTTGGGACCTTCTCTTTGGGCATATGCACCAAAACTTATCAGCACTGGGGAAGAAGAGGTTGTCCACTTCTAAATTAATGAAGTGACTTACTAAGTAATTAAGACCTCTAAGGGCCGAAGTAGAGCTTGGGGAGGGAGAGCTTGCAAATTTGTTTGTGATGGAGGAGCTTTGAGAAGTTGCCTGGCCACTGATTATGCAAAGTATGAAATTCCACCCAGAGAACACCTTTGACCCAATTCAGGTTCAACAGACTGATTCAAAATTGGACCCCTTCCTTGAGGAAAAGTGATATTGTAAGATCTTGGAATGTAGAAAATAAGAGAATGGCTCCAATCCCCATGATCTGGGGACTCCATCATGTCAATTTAACAAGCCCTGGTTATGTGCCAGGCACTGTGCTAAGCGCTGGGGTTACCTTTGGTAAGGTGAACCCCATTCTGTTTGGTCTTGATCAAACCTTTGGTAAGGGGTGTCAACCATTACTGAGTTTCTTCCCAGAAAGACAAACAAAATTAGCCTGCATGTGTATATTTATTTCTCTCAAAGCTAGTGGATCCTGCACAGAGAGTTATGCATGGGAGTTCATTATCTGGTATGCCAGAGCATGCAGGGCATTCTGGTAGGTTAAGCTCAGAGAAGATCACAATGCCTCTCCTCATTGGCCAATCCAGGTTTATGCTTTGGGGGGGGGGGTAGGGGCTCCAATTGTTTGGGGAGGCCTTTGGCTGGTTTCTCACTCCTTTTCTAAGAGCATGATTGCATAGCCCCCTAGAAATCCTTTTTTCTAATTAAGGGCCTAACTTATAGCATGATTTCCTCCAAAGCCTCAAATGAGAAAAATTTGAAGCATAATAAGAACACAATGTTACAGTTTTAATACATGAAACAAAATTTCCAGTCAAATAACATTAATTCAGTTGGTTGTGTTAGAATTGTCTTAGATATAAAACTCACTTTCTCCATGTATCCCATTGACCCTGTAGACCAAATGCAATCAGACTACAACAGGGTAATTCTGACCCTGTTACATAGAATTCTCATTCTTTTAGCTCCCAATCACATCATCTTAAATGCAAATTTTAAGTGTATTTTGCATTAAGTGTGGGTCTGCTCCTAGAGGGTCAAACACCCCGATTATCCTGCTGGGATCCGATTGTAAATGAGCCCCATTCTAATTTAAGTTAGAGAAATGCGCTAACCAGCCTGACCGCATTTGGTGAGCAACTTCCATTCTGCAACTAAGCCCTATTTTGCTGTGAATCACTTGCTCGCCTAGAAATCTCCAGATTGCCCCTTCCTTGCTCTCCATCTCCCACCTCCTAAGATCCGGAATCAGGTGGTAGTGATGGGGGAGGGAGGAGCTCCCAGACCTGGCCAGCCTGGTGGGTGGTGGCCCAGGTGGAATAAGGGCCCTGGGGTGGAGTTTGGAGCCGTGGGCGGGGTCTAGGGCAGGAGAGGGCTCATCCCAGTGGCCAAGGCATTGCATGTGACGCAGGGCTGGGCTTGGGAAGAGAGGCAGGCCGGGTCCTGAGTTCCTGGCGGTGCCTGTGATTGGAGGAAAGGGCCCGTCCTAGGCGCCTCAGAGGCTGGGCAGCGGAAGGGAGGCCCCGCCCCGAGGGGGCTGGCTGAAAACAGGAACTTGTGCTGAGATTGGGCTGCCTTCTTCCTTCCATCCAAACCCAGATCTCTCTGCCTTCCTCCCTCAGAGCCGAGACCTCCCCGCCTTCGTCCCTCACAGCCGAGATCTCCCTGCCTTCTTCCTTCACAGCGGAGACCTCTCTGCCTTCCTGCCTCAGAGCTAAGATCATGCTATCTTCTCCTGGACCCTCGACCCCTTCCTTCTGGACCCCAGCTCTGTGGGTGCAGGTCCCAGGTAGGTCTGAGCCTCCTGCCACCGCTCTCACAGACCTGCTGGCTTCTGCTTCCTGTCTCTACCATTGGGTCAGTTCCTTCTCCTTTGACCACGGGAGTGCCTTCCAGGTCCGCCTGGAGCAATCTCCGTCCCACTCCTGGCTGTTGGACAATCTTCCCTCTGCTAACTCATTTCCAGACACCCAATCACCTTCCCAGGGTCACCCTCCCCACATTTAAGATTGGGTCCCCCTTCCCCAGAATTCAAACCTTACCCACAGGAACCCAAGAATCCTGTCTCCCTGCCCTCAGCTTTTGGGTAGAGACTCGGGTGTTCTTCCTTCAGACCAACCCGCTCCACCCCTCCCACCCAGAACTGGTAAGTCCTGCCTGCCCTGGGGACCCCACCGTGGATGCTAGAACCACAGCTCCTGCCTGGCCTCCCTTACCTCCTGGGCTGCGTCGCTGGCCCACCCCAGGCACTGGCTCCCTTTGTCTGGTCTCCCTTGAGGGATTCCGGGCCTAACCTCCAGCAGGAGGTCCCAGGATTCCCTCCCAGACCCTACCTGAGCTCCTCTTCCCCAGGCCCCCTCTTCTTTCAGAGGCCTTAGGCCCCTGCCAGGGGGCTATAATGGTAATGGGGCAGTACTTTTTTGTAGTCTTCTCTTTGGGCATGCATAGGTAATCAGGCAGCTTTGCCTTTCGAATGTAATGACAAATAAAATGGGACTTTGCACTGTTCTTTGTGTGAGCGCTTCTCAGAACTGAAGTGATCAAGTGCCCCAGGGCCCTGGAACAGGCATGTAAGATCTGAGGTCAGAGTTTGACTTCTGGGGGCAAACTCATTCAAACAGTGCTGGTGACAAGACTGGGCAAGCTGTTGAAACTGTGCCCCCCCCCAGCTTTGATGACACATATGTTGGTGCTTCTCTGGTAACTATGTATTGGTATGGATAGATGGGTTTGTATTGTTTGCTCTGTTTTTAGTGGATATATTGTAATTTCTGTTTGTATTTGCCCTGAAGTTCTGGGGGCTGATCTTTTCCCCCTGAACTAAGTGAATGATATATGTATGTTTAATTAAACTGAGATTGTTAACCCCTTAAAGTTGCATTTCTTAGAAGAGCAGATCAAAGAATCTGTGCTAGCCTTCTTCTTTTAGGTTGTCTTGTGTTGGTCTTTCACCCCCAAAACAACTGCTAGGAACATTGTTGTATCAGTGGCAAATTCCAGACTAGATTTGGTCTCCCAGCCTCAGGCTTCCCAGAGCTGTGTTCATCCCCAACCTTCCTAAGCTTCCCTCCTCCCTAGATTAAACAGGCAGTAGGTTGTCTAATTAATGTGTGTGTGTTAGTTGGGGTGATGGGGTTCAGGGAGGGCAGAGAATCAATTGGAGGGAGATCTCTGATTCAGGAGCCATTTCAGCTCTGACTGTCTCATCCCATTTGGGATCCCAAGCCCCTTCTACCTCTTGGTTGTGGGAAGGAGATTGGGAGAGAGGAAGGGGACAGAAGAGAAGGAGCAGGAGAGGGTGCGATCATCTTTTCCAGGGCCTACCAAACCTGTAGGGCGTAGACTCTGGCATGAGGGCAGGGCCTGACCTTCCATAAATCTCCCATAGGTCACCCTCCTGTCCTGGAAGAACAGGGAAAGACTCTGCCCCTGTGGGATCCTTCAGCCTTCCTACCTCAGCCTGCAGAAGACCAAGGCTTGACCCAATCAGGGAGCCTGGAACCAGAGGGAATGGACCTTGGGAGACCCTCAGCCCAGGTGAGTGTACTCTGTCCTCAGACTTGACCCACATCAGTGTGTTGGTAAGCAAAATGGGCTCCTTAGCACTTAGTTAAACAAGTGCCCTTGAAGAGTTTGGTTTGTTTCCTTTGAGTAATTCAGTGTATTTCATTGAGCCTTACTAGGTGCTAAGCCCCAGGCCCAAACCCCATTAGGTGTAAAACCTGTGTGGGTGTGGATTGGTAGCTAAGGTGGGGCCCAAGGTGGGTCTGGCTAAGGGGAGGTGCTAACTCCAGAGCCATGCCCTATTAGGTGTTAACCTAACCTAGGTAGATGTGAACCTCCCAGGGTCCTAAGGGGAGGGGCTAACTCAAGAACCAATCATAGCAGCCTAAGTTCTGGTCATTCAGATGGCAGTTGATGACATCTGAAGCCCTATGAGAAGGGAGGACAGAGCCATTTGTGCAGGGCTCTCGAGATGGTGTTGATGAGGAGACTCTGGGCAGCTGTAGCTAAGGAGCCCTCCAGCTTGTAAACCTGGATGCTGAGACTTTGTTGAACTCTGGTAACTATGTATTGGGATTTGAATCAGACAAAGGTCTGTCTGTTGATGTTTGTAATTTGTAATTTGTTCTGAAGTTCAGGGTGCTGGCTTATTCCTCTGAACTAAGGGAATGATATTTGTATGCTGAATTAAAAGTAAGCTTGTCAACCCCTTCACCCTGCTTTCCTTAGTTAAGCAGATCAAAAGAACCTGTGCTGTTGGCAGCTTTCTGGGAGCTGGCTGTGGGTGGGTCTTACACCCCCACAGAACCTGCTAGCTGGATTGTTGAAACAATTAGCCAAAAAGACCTTTTCCATACACCTTGAGCATTGTCTACGAGGCTGGCAATTCCCTTCCAATGGATTGTTTCTTTATAAAAATAGGCATGAAATTGAAAACAGTAATAAAACACTGCCCTGCTCTCTCCTGTGTTTTGAACTGATTCAAGGCACTTTGGCATCACAGGCACTAACCTACCCACCCTCACCCTTGTTAGCCCCAGTTGCTGCCCTCCCATGTTCATTTTTAAGGTTTCCCTCATGATCCCAGAGTCAAAAGGATGACCACTTCACTCATTCTTCTGTGTCTTGTAGGGTCTTGTCTTTGCTCCCTTTACTCATGCCTAGCACCCCTCCCCAACATCCATAGAACTGCTTCCATCCTCCCTTTGCTTCTTTGGCCAAGCTCTCCCTGTCACACCTAGAAGACAGGATGTTGTGGTTCTTCTGGAGGGTCTGAGCTGCACAGTTTTATCTGTCTGGTGCACACTGGGCAGTCCTGTCTTGTCCTGTCTTGTGGCTGGTGTGATGCTCCAAGGCACACTGAGAGGGCAGTGAGGGCTGAAAGGACCAAATGCTATGAGGTGGGGGTGGGGTGGGGCACAGGGTCCTGGCCTCCTGCACACTCTGGTGCAGTGTTAATGGAAAACATGGCAACTGAAGAGAACAGGTTAAGTTGGCCTCTGGATCACATTCCCATGTTCAGAGGCCCTTAGCAGAGCTGTTTGGACCAGGTCAAAGAAAAGAGCACTTTCTTTAGTTGTTAGTGTATTAGCATTTGTGAAGGGCCTTCCCTTGTTAGAGAGGATATAGGGAAGGGGCTGAATTTGGGAAACTATTCAAAGTCCTGGGAGTTTTCCTATCCAGTGGGGGATAGGGGGGTTCCAAAGGAGACACTCGGCTCTTGTCAGAGAGGCATCAGGCTCAAAGGCAAAGATACAGTGGAGGGAGTCACTTTCTCCCCCAAATCTACTTTTGCCATCTTCACAACAACCCTATATGGGAGGTGTTCTTATCATCTTTATTTCACTATTTAGGAAACTGAGGGAAACAGGTCCAATGACTTACCAGGGTCATTTAGCAAGTAAGTGTCTCAGGCTAGATTTGAACCCAGATCTTCATGATCTTCTACCATTTCCTAGCTCCCCCAATGTTGTCTTTGTGTGACAGTCTTCCTACAACCCCTCTAACATTGACTGCTGCCATTTTTTGTCACTGTGGTCAGTTTTGCAGACTGTGAGATGAAGCCTGAATGTGGTTTTGGTTGACCTTTCTTTTATTAGTGGCTTGGAGCATTTTTTCCTGTGGTTGGGAATATTTGGCAGTTTTTCTTTTGAGAATCCTTTGCTCATATCCTTTGACCATTTATCTATTGGGGAATGGCTACTTGTTGTTGCTTTTGACTTGTTTCAGTTGTGTCTCACTCTTTGTGACTCACTTGGGGGTTTTCTTGGCAAAGATACTGGAGTGGTTTG
>JAQQSZ010020487.1:0-10129 GCA_028646595.1 Phalanger gymnotis
AGAGAACTGGGCCAAATGATAACAAAGTCACGTAGATTTAAACAGGTTGAATGAAGGAGCTTTAACTAGCAAACTGGAGAAATGTCTCTAGTGGAGTACAACAGGGAATCTAGTCAACATTTTTATCAGTGATTTGGATAAAGGCATAAATTACATGTTTATTAAAATTAAAGATAAAATTGAAGCAATGGTTAAAAAACTGAATAGCAGAATCAAAATCCAAAAAGACCTTGTTAAGCTAA
Source organism: Phalanger gymnotis (assembly GCA_028646595.1). Classification (NCBI taxonomy): domain Eukaryota; kingdom Metazoa; phylum Chordata; class Mammalia; order Diprotodontia; family Phalangeridae; genus Phalanger; species Phalanger gymnotis. Next base: position 243 of record JAQQSZ010020487.1, read on the forward strand.
AACCAAAGGGGATGCATAGAGGACAAATCTAATCTATTGAAATGTGATAAACTACACAGGAATATAGAAGTGGCTGACAACAGAACTGTGTATAAGCTCCAGCAAACTTAATGGACTTCAAATGCAATACAAGTCAACAATATGACATGACAAACCAAAAAAAGGCCAACCCCATTGTGGACTTCACTGAGAAGCACAGCCCTGCTATAATATCCCTGGTCAGACAACATCTAGAGTACTATGTTCAGTTCTGTGTGCCACGTTTTAGGGAGGTCAGTGACAAACTGGAACATATCTAGGAAATAGTGACTAGGATGGAAAAGGTACCAGACAATAACATAAAAGAATCTGCTGCAGGAACTAGAGAGATTTAGCCTAAAGAAGCGCAGTTTGAACAAGTATCTGAAGCTCCTTCATGTGGAAGAGGGGCATAAACTGGTCTCAAAGCTCAGACTTAAGAGCAACGGGTAGATTCTGGAGAGGGACCTAGAACTATGTCCAAAGGGCTATAAAATATGCATACCCTTTGACCAAGCATACTGCTACAAAGTCTGTATCCCAAAGAGATAAAAAACGAAAAGGAAAAGGACCTATATGTAGAAAACTATAGCAGCTCTTTTTGTGGTGGCAAAGAATTGGAAATTGAGAGGATGCCCATCAATTGGGGAATGGCTGAACAAGCTGTGGTATATGATTATGAAGGAATACTATTGTACTGTATAAATAGCAGGATGCTCTCAGAAAAACCTGCAAAGACTTACATGAACTGATGCAAAGTGAAATGACCATAACGAGAACATTGTACACAGTAACAGCAATGTGGTATCATGATCTACTGTAAATAACTTAGCTAATCTCAGCAATACAATGATCTAAGACAATTCTGAAGGACTTATGATGAAAAATGCTATCCACTTCCAGAGAAATAACTGATGGAGTCTGAATGCAAATCGAAGCATAACTTTATTTTTCTTGGGTTATTCTATTTTCTTTCACAAAATGACTTACATGAAAATGTTTTACATGACTGCACATGTAGAAGCTATGTCAAATTGTTTACCTTCTCATGAGGCAGGAAGAGGAAGGAGGGAATTTGGAACTCAAAATTTGAAAAAAAGAATGTTAAACTTGTTTTTAAATTGGGGAACAAATAAAATATTAATTTTTTTTAAAAAAGAGCATGAACAGAAGTTGTAGAGAGGCACATTTCAATTAGGCTCCTGGGGACAAGGGGGAAAGGGTCTAGGCCTGTGAACTTCCTCACTGGGAGTGAGGAAAACCCTTCTACTAAGGCAGATCAACAACTGTTGTGCACCACAGTCTTAGAAAGTTGCCTGTGGCACTGAGAGATGTCCTTAGGGTCACACAGTCATTTTGTATCAGAGGCAGAACTTGAACCCAAAGCTTCCTGACCAACATCCTCTGTCACATTCTTTCTCATTCAGACATACATAGGGGAAATTTCCTGACTGTTGGAGTTGTCCAAAAGTGGAGTGGGCTTCCATAGGAGTCAGTGGGTTCTATACACAAAAATATTCACAATAGTACTTTGGTGATAGCAAAGAACTGGACACAAAGTTAGATGCCCATAACTAGGGAATGGCTAAACACATTGTGGAACATGACTGTAGTGCAAGAGACTTTTTTTGTGCCATGAAGCCCTTGGGCAGTCTAGTGAAGCTTATGGATCTTTTCTCAGAACAATGTTTTAAAATACATAGGATTATATAGGAAACCATTTATATTGAAACAAAGATGGAACTTTTTCTCCCATCCAAGTTCATAAATCTCCCCCAAAATCTTTCCCCATGGACTCTCTGGGAATCTACAGACCCCAGGTTAAGAACCGCATTGTAATAGAACATTACTGCATTGAAAGAAACAATGAATATGAAGATTTCAGAGAAACAAAAAAAAGGCTTATAAAGTGCTGAAAAGATATGTGAGGGTAGTGGTGAAAAACTGATATAATTATTTTATAAAAGCCATTTTGTACTATTACTAAGAACCAATGAATCCATCCAAATTATTCTGAAATCTTATATATAAATGCTTTGAAAACTATGAGCTTCCTTATGGATAAAAATTATCATTAATAACTGCTTTCCCTTTAAGATGGACTGTTAAGTAGTGAACTGAAACCCGTAACTAGACTTATACCCCTAACATTCACAATAAATCACTTAGCCTCCCACTTCATTAAGACTTCATCCATAAGCCAGAAAGCTCTCTTATTTCAGTTCTGCTAAACCTCTCAGGAGCATCACTCAACCTCTTTTCCTTCCCTACAGTCAGAAAAGAAAAGGTAACCTCTCCCCTTACTCAAGCTAATCCCTTTACTTGCCCCCTCAACCCCATTCCTTTTCAACTCCTAGACCAAACAGCTTGCTACAAACATCATTTTCCTCTCTTGCTTACTATAGTCTCCATGTCACCTACCTATAATAAACATGCTCAGTTTCTCCAATCCTAAGAAAAAAAATTCCTCAACCCTTCAACTTCTTTCAGCTACCAACCACTCTTTCTCCTCCCCTTTCACTGCCAAACTTCTGAAAAAAGTGGTCTTGATCCTAGGCCTCTGCTTCTTCACCTCCTTGTAGGTCGTTTTTTCAGTTGGGTCTGACTTTTCACGACCCTACAATTTACCATTTCCTTTTACAGATGAGGAACTAAAGTTTAAGTAACTTGCCCAGGGTCACATTTGAGGCTGGATTTGAATTCATGAAGAGGAGTCTTCCTGACTCCAGGCCTGGCACTCTCTTCAATTCACCACCTAGCTGCACTTCCTACTCTGTCCTAAACCCCCTTGCAATCTGGTGCCTATTTCCCAATCATTCTACTAACATTGCTGTCTCAAAGGTCATCTCCTATTTGCCAAATGTGGTGGCCTACTTTCAACCAGAAAGACCTCTTCATCCTCCCAGACCTCGGGACAATATTGATATTATTATCCCCTCCCACCACTTTCCTCTTTTAAATTCAAAAGCTCCACAGTCCTACTTTTCCTAGCTTTCTTCATCTACTTCACTGACTTCCCATGTACTAAATGACTTCTTACTAGAAGTATTACCCAAGGGTAGGTCCCAGATGCTTCCCTCTCTAGACCTTCCCTTAGCGGTCTCATTGACTTTCGTGGCTTCAACTACCACTGCCTTAGAGAGGTCTCACCTAAATGCTTAAAGGTATCTTCACCTAGGTATCTCACTGGCACCATGTACTAAACTTGCCCCAGTCTGAGCTTATTATTTTCTTTCCAAACCTACTCTTTTTTTCTGACTTCACTATAGTTATCCTTTCCACATCAAGCCAGTTAGCAGTGCAGCAGAGCACCAGCACCCTCCCCCCCCCCCATCTGGAAAACCCATGTAAAATTTCCTGGTGAGAGACGTCTGAATTATTATGATATTAAAAGATAAAACATGTTGATGTTAGACAATACTATATGTATATTTTATGCATTTCTGAGTTTCTAAACTTTTTCTGTGTCATCTATGGCTTCTGCAAAATTCCCAAAAAATTCCCATTTAATTTCTCATGATGACCTGAGAAATATCAAAACCACTATGGGGAAAGTCTCAATGTGTAAGGGATAAGTATTTCTATTAGTGCCAATATTTATTATATTCCCCTCCACACGTTCAATAATCCAGGCAATCAATAAAAAATAATTTAAGTACCTACTGTGTGACAGGCACTGAACTAGATTCTAGCAATGAGGTGATGGGACATGGACCCCTAACAGAAAAGACCATGTCTTTGAAAGCAACGCAGTCCCTGAATCTTCCACACATTTCAACAGCCCAGATCACTGACACCTCCACCCAAGGCACTACAGTACACCCACCCCAGCCCACCTAGATCATCTATTGAGCTTATTTGACATTCCTTTCGCTGTTGCTCTTGGCCCACCCCACACTATCTGCACATACCTAACCCCTAATTCCTTAATCCCAGAAGAGTTTGGATTTTATCCTAGGGGTAACAGGAGACACTAAAACAATTATTGTTGTTTTAAGTGCTATATACTATTTATATCACTTTCATTTCCAAATACATCCCCTCCTTCTCACCTTCTCAGACAGCCATCTCTTAGAACAAAAAAATTTTTAAAGCAAAATAAAGTTCATCAAACCTAACCCAACATATCACCCAAATATAACAACATATGCCATATTCTATACCTAATGTACTTTATTTCTACAAAGAAGCAAGGAAGGTACATTTTCTAATCTCATTTTCAGTGTCAACCTTGGTCATGATAATTATATGGTATTCAATTTAAGTTTTTAAATTCTATTTAATTCTTAAAAGTCACTTTTGATATTGTTTTCCTGGTTCTTTACTTTGCTTTACTTTGCATCCATTTGTATATTTCTCTATATTCTTCATAGTTTCTTACAGCACCATAGCATTCCATTACATTTATGTACCACAGTAAGCATTCCCAATCAATATTGGGAGTCTATTTTATTTCTTGTTCTTTGCTATGATCAAAAAAAAAAAACCCAAGGACTACTATAAATATTTTGGTATATATGGGACCTTTCTTTCTATAGCTGACCTCCTTGGGATATATACCTGGCAATGGGATCTCTGAGTTACAGTTATGGAACTTTTTAGTCATTTCCTTAATAATTTGATATTACTTTCTAGAAAAGTGAACCAATCACAGCTTGACTAATAGTATACGTAGAAGGTCTGTCTTTTGATACCCCTTGCTGAACCTGGAAAGATTTAGGGTTGGAGAAGAGTTGAACTCAATGGTCTCTAAGGACCCTTCTAGCTCTAAACATATGATCCTCTGATCTGTGGTCTATAAAAGGTGTGTTTCCTAACTATCTATACATCTTGAGAAACAATCCCTGGTCATTTTTTCCCTGGAAAAGAAATTCCGTTCATGAATGCCAGGTCTGAGAAATGTTACTGTTGGGGAAAGGGAAGGGAAGACAAAGAAAGGAAAGAGAAGGGAGACTATATTGAGTAGAGGGGATTTGGGGGATTTTGGGACTGACTCTAGCACCATGGAGAGATGCCAAGCTGGTAAATGTGGTAGTCCTACTTATGATTTATATGTATACCACACCTCAAAAACCAACAAAAATGAAATGCTTATAGTAACCAAGTCTTTTTTTAGTTCAGTTTATTCTTAGAAATTTTTTATTTTATTAAAAATTTTTTAAAAACTGGTATATGTCTGGTTTTATCAACTAGATTTTTAAGACCCTCGGAGGTAGTGAATATGTCTTATACTTCTATATCTCATTCATCAACTAACCTATATACACAACAGATACTCAAAAATACTTCTTAAGTAAACTACATCTCAGTTAACTGAGGCTTCTGCTATGGTATCTTAGGCTTTTTTTAACACAGAAATCTTCTAGTTTAAGCCCTCATTTTATAAATAAGAAAACTCAGGCTGAGAGAGATTAAATAATTTGTTCAAGGTTATATAGCTTATAAAAAACAAAAACAAACAAACAAAAAAAAAACAAGAGCTGAAAACTAGAACCCATGTCCTTTTTGCCATCTAATCCAGTTTTCTGTGCAACTAATATTCTATAAAGGGAGAGTTCCCTGGTGTTTGTTAAGGAAAAAAGGTAAATGTTCTATTTTAAAAGAAATTTAGTCTTAGTCCACAGTCTATGGAACTATTTAAAGTATCCATCGCCAGTTGTGCCAGAATGGAGTATGATAACCCATGTTTTGTCAGTTCAATCCATTCTTACCAACCCAAGGGTAATAAGTGAGAATCTATTACAGACTCTGGGTCTCGGACCTCTCCATTCTTCTCTGGCTTTACTCTTTTTCCCGCCTCACCTTGCCTACCAACAGATTAAGACACAATCTGTTCAAATAAATAACCAAACTACAGTAGCGTGAGGAAATTTCAGGATGCAAAAACATTTGAAGGTAGTTTTTGTAAGGCTATCTTAAAAACAAGTTTAAAGCACTTAAGAGCACCAGACATACCCTGTCCCAATTTTGGTGACAAAGATCATTCCTCTAGGACCTAGTATGTTTACCCTACTTTCTTCCTTCCCATCCTTGAGGGTGGTTAGTGCAGGGTATATTAGAAAAAGGACTGGACATGAGTTTAAAATATTTGAATAAGAGGCCAATCCACTACTTTATTACTCTGTGATCTTAAGTAAGTTACTTAAGGTCCATGAGCCATAATTACATCATTTGTAGAATTCACTAATCAGACTAGATGACTTTCTGCTCTGATATTCAGAAAAGAAACAGATCGGGCCCATAATTACACTAATATTTTCCTCTGGTTAAAAAGAGATGCCTTTCCAAAGACACCTCTTCATCTACTCAGCTGTCATCTTTCTGGCTCTCTCCCTGGGAATCTTTTTTTTTTTCCTGTCACTGGGCCATAGCTATTCTCCAACATTCTTCTAAAATTACAGCCTGGAGACTTGATCTTCTTGTTTGCCCTTTGTCTTAGGGACCTTGGTGTTTCCTAGCCCATCTAATTTGATTAGTACAACCTGTATATTTTTTTTTTCACCACTGCTGTCTGTCTTTTTTTTTCTCTCAAAGCCTCGTTTAGTTTTGGGTTATGCCTCTCTCACAGCAAGACACTTGGATTCCTTAATAGGATTAAGGTCCTCTCCAGCTCCCATACTCCATTTCTGATCTCCGTATGCCTTTGATTCAGGTTCTGTGATTTCCTTTACTATATTCCCTTGTTTGCATTTTAGTACAAATGCATCAGGCTCACCCTTTCCTTAGGAGTTCCTTCAATTCTCTAACATTTGGAGAGGGGATATTTTGACATATCAGTGTTTAAGTTTTCATCTCTACCCTGTATCCTAAGAGAAATTAGAATTCCATAGGATGTAAATTATTTGAGAACAGAGAATGTTTCATTTTTTGTCTTTGCATCCTCTAGCACACAGCATAGCACATTATATAGGAGGTGCTTCACAAATGATTGAATTAAAACAACAGATTATAACGGCTTTAAACATATAACTAGCCTAATAATTAAAATAGTTTCTCTTCATTTTTCATCCATTTATTTTGATCATCAAAAAGGGTTAAGTGCTAATTCATTTGTAATCTTTTAGCATTAAAGCCAAATCACTAACTTCTCATAACATGGGGCTTAAGGATAAACTGTGACAAGTAGGCATACCTCATCTCCTTTCCTATCTTCAAGACCATCACATCTATATACTAGCAGCTGACAAGGTCACACTGCTAGTAAGTGTCTGAGGCCATATTTTAACTCAAGTCTTCCTGACTCCTGGGCCAGTGCCCTATGCACTGTATCACCTAGATGCCCCCTTGCCCTTAAAGACTCAACTCAACATGCCTGAAGCCTCTCCTGGTCTCCCCAGCATCTAGTGCCTTCCCTTTTCAAGTTCACCTCCTATCTAGAGGCAGCTAGGTGGTGCAGTGGGGCCCCGGAGTCAGGAAGACCTGAGTTTAAATCTGGCCTCAGATACTTGACACTCACTAGCTGTGTGGCCCTGGGCAAGTCACTTAACCCCAATGGCCTACCGAAAATTCACTTCTTAAAGAGGCCTATTCACTAAATGGGTGTTACCTCACTCAAAAGTGAGAACCTGAAAAAGACCTCAGCCTGAAAGGGCCAAGGTCTCCTAATGTATCCTGGGCCATCTCCAGTCATCCTAGTATCAAGCCATGGCTCTGGAGGAGAAAGTGAGGCTGGTGAACTTGCACAGCCCTCCCTCACTCAAATCACAGTTAACTGCAAGTCATGTCATCATTTCCCTGGTGTCATGGTCCTCTTCCAGGGCGAAGGACAAACACACACACCTCCTGTCTGCTTTATAGGTAACTTGAAAAGATCTAAATATGTACATGTTGCCTCCTTTGTTAAAATATAAGCTTTTCGAGGGCAAGTACTATTTAAATTTTGTCTTTGTAGCTCAGTGTTTAGCACAGTGTCTGGCATAAGTAGGCACTTAACAAAATGGAAACTGACCAACATTATACAATCCTTATCCTTAAAAACCTTGCAATCATATTGAGGAAATGAGGTGTATACAGAATAACTAAGGTAAAATATGCGAAAATATGTGATAAAGATAAGCATAATTTAAAGTCAGAAATGCAAGGAAAAAACTAATCACAGATTTAAAGCTGGAAGGAACTTAGGAGATCATCTAGTCCAACATCTATTTTACAGTTGAGGACACATCGGCACATAGAGGTTAAGAAACTTGCCTAAGGTCACACTGGTCACAAGTGGGCTATGTTAAAAAAGGAGAGGATCTGAGGTGACCGGAAATGGGATATTCATACCTGTACCACTGACCTGATTTGTTCCAAAACAAGACCCAAATGAGAATGTTGACAAAACACAAAGCATCACAAAAGTTTAAGTTATAATTGCTACAAATAAAGTAACCATAAAAGGTGCTGTGATGTATATTAAAGTTTCTATAACATTAAAGGTGTCTTAAAGGAAGAAGAAATGAGGAAATGTACCACATCCCCTTTCCTTGGAGGCATGTGGAACTATGGGTATGGAATGTTGGATATGCTGTCAGAAATGTTTCAGAGGTCTGACTATTCATTACATAAAATAAAGCATCTCTATTACTTTTTACATCCAATTTAACTCAACTATATCAGCTTTTATATCTGATAAATCTTTTAACTTTTAAAAAGATATATTTTTAAAAACTCTTTTCTTTCCATTTTTAAACAATCTATAACACTAAATATATAAGTTGAATATACAATAATGAATATTGATGCAAAAATTTTAAATAAAATATTAACAAAAAGATTACAGCAACTTAATAGGAGAATAATACACTACAACCAGGTAGGATTTATTCCAGGAATGCAAGACTGGTTCAATATTAAGAAAACTATCAGCATAATTGATCATATCAACAACAAAACTAGCAGAAACTATATGATCATCTCAATAGATGCAGAAAAAGCCTTTGACAAAATACAACACTCATTCCTATTAAAAACACTAGAAAGCACAAGAATAAATGGCGCCTTCCTTAAAATTATAAATAGCATCTACCTAAAACCATCAACAAGCATTATTTGTAATGGGGATAAGCTAGATGCATTCCCAATAAGATTAGGGGTGAAACAAGGATGTCCATTATCACCCCTATTATTCAATTTGGTACTAGAAATCTTAGCTGTAGCAGTAAGAGAAGAAAAAGAAATTGAAGGGATTAGAATAGGCAAAGAAGAAACCGAATTATCACTTTTTGCATATGATATGATGATTTACCTAGAGAAACAGGTAAAAAACTACTTGAAATAATAAACAACTTCAGCAAACTTGCAGGATATAAAATAAACCCCCATAAATCCTCAGCATTCCTATAAATTACTAACAAAGCCCAACAGTAAGAGACAGAAAGAGAAATTCCATTTAAAGTTATTGTAGACACTATAAAATATTTGGGAGTCTACCTGCCAAGACAGACCCAGGGCCTATATGAAGACAACTACAAAACACTTTTCACACAAATGAAGTCAGATCTAAATAAATGGAATAACATCAGTTGCTTGTGGTAAAATGATAAAAAAGACAATTTTACGTAAATTAATTTACTTATTCAGTGCCATACCAATCAAACTACCAAAAAATTATTTTACAGAGCTGGACAAAATAATAACAAAATTCATCTGGAAGAACAAGAAGTCCAGAATATCTAGGGAATTAATGAAAAGAAATGCTAGGGAAGGTGGCCTAGCCATACCAGATATTAAGCAGCAGTCATCAAAACTACTTGGTACTGGCTAAGAAACAGAGTAGTGGATCAGTGGAATACGTTAGGTACACAAGATGCAATAGTCAACGACTATAGCAATCTACTCTTTGATAAACCCAAAGAATCTAGCTTCTGGGCTAGGAATTCACTATT
>JAQQSZ010020488.1:0-10129 GCA_028646595.1 Phalanger gymnotis
GGGGGGGGGGGGAAGTACACCTTTAGTTCTGTGGAAACAAAACTCCTCCTCCCATTTCTTACACATGCTTGATCTCTTCCCTTCTGGACTTCATTTTTCTCCCTTAAGCTCCAAACTTTTACCTAACTTCCTCCTTTTCTTTCCTCTGGGGTCTGAGACTTTACTGATCCACTGGCCTCCATTTTTGCTTGTTTTAAGGGGTTCCCTTTGGAAACCATAAAGGCATTATTTCCAAAAGTAGGTACCTGAAATTATAGTTGTCATGTGAGTTGCCAGGTCAGCCTGGGCCAATGTGAGAGAAATTGGAGTTTTGATATATCCCAGGGCAGGAAGTCTGGAGTGAGGGAGCTGCCATCAAAATTTGAGCAGGTCCCTCCACCTGTGAAACTGCCAAAGTATTGTTAATTCCCAAATCAGTTGGTTATTAGTCAGTCAACTATTTTCTCACAGGACAGTTGATTTTACTTTGGATAAAAAATAAATTTTAGCATATTTCTTTGAGTGAAACTTTGCTTCTGTCTGACTTCCACCAATTGATTCTGGTTCTGACCTTAGGTGCCCAAAAGAATAAGTATACTTTATTTTTCCCTTAGCAAACTCTTCAAATATTTAAAGACACTAATTATGTTCCTTCCTAAATATTCTTATTTCCAGGCCAAATGTGTTCAATGAAACAGATCCTTGTCCAAAACTGATATCTAGCTTATTCACTATCCAGAACACTTTCCTTTGGGTATACTCTCTCTTTTCTGTGACCTCCTTAAAAATGTAGTCAGAATCCATAGTTTTCGGAATCTTTTCTAGACTGCACAGCCTGTAATGAGGCTATACTCTACCTTTCTCTGCATTTAGCTGCTTTGACAATTACAAAAAATAGACTAATTCTAGCAAGGACCTTGAAAAGCTAGTCTATTCCTATCTTCAGGCAATTTCAAACCATCTCAGACAGATGAAATTCATTATTATTTCATAGTTATTCCTTTATAACTCATCTTAACGTCCAAGAACTCTCATGGTATGAAAAGTCTTTCTAACTCTCAACTGTTTTGCATACCACAATTTAATCTCCATTTGTTCTCTGTTGAGATTAAATAAATTTTGATATCCTTTGTGTGTGAGATTTTACTATCTTTCACTTTATACTGGAAAGCAGTGTTTCTCCCCTCTGCCATCAGTCTTTTAAACTGTTTCTCCCTTTTGAACCTTCTCCAAATTTTCTAAAGCCCTCTTTAGTGGTGCCTAAGCTACGCTTTTGGGAGCTAGAATAATAGAATCTAAGAATGAGAAGGGATTAGATGGTCTCTAAGGTCTCTTTCAGCTCTAAACCTTGATGACTCGTCTTTCCTTCTCTCCATTCCAATCTTTTCCCCTTGTTTCCTTTTAGCCTCATGAACTATTAGAGCTAGAAGGCACCTTAGAAATCATCTACTCCAATCCTTAATTTTATAAATGAGAGAACAGAGGCTCAGAGAAATAAAGTGACTTCTCAACTTTTAGATTATGAATATATTAACATTAGCCTATAATAAATACACTCAGTTCTTCCAAAGATATGCAAACATTTAGAAATATGAGTAACTGATTTTGAATAAGGTCCACCTTGATTTATTTTAGTCACATGGTTGGAGAATAAGAGTTTAAAGCCTTGACAAGGGAAATTACTCTAAACCCTAGTACTCTCTCATTCGTTTTATGCCTTTATAAACCTCTTAACCAAAAAGACCACTTAAAAAAATCCCTGACTGTCAGTTGTGATTATGGCTTCTTTTCTCCTTTTAGATGAAGGAAGGTGGCATAACAACTCTAACACTGTGTGTATGACTCACTGCTTCTTGTTAAGAACAAAACAAAGACAGGGATAGGTGGGTGGGAATGAGGTAAAAGAATGAGAGGGGAGAGATAGCTGAAATAGAGGAAAATATACAAAAGAAGAAATCAAAACCAAGCGAGAAAATTAAGTTTAACATATGGCAACACTGGAGATTGAGGTCCTCTCATGTGGAATACTGGTATCTATGTTCTCACTCATGGGATTCAGGAGCAATATTAGATGCAAAAACATGAGAATGAATAAATTGATTAGTATTAAAAATGTCGTAGTTGCTTACTTTTTTTGAACTAGACACAATGACTAAACAATGAGCCAATACACTTTACATGAAAGCACATGGCAGTTCTAATTCTGCCAATGCCAGCTAGAGCAATCTTATTTAGACAGTAGCTGCAAAGACATTTAAGTCATATTGCTGACTTATTAAATAAAATTCCATCATCAAAAAGTAATTACTCCATTTTGTATACTTTTTCCTTTTATGAAATTTTGAAAGGATGAGGTGGTTGCGTATTATTTGAGAGAGAATAGATGAAAAATGTCAAGACAGTAATATACACATGTTTCCTGAGTTTATAGCCACAGATATAAGTGGGTCATTGAAGTGCACATTCTTTTCACTGGTCCAAACAGTAGCCTAGTTGAACCTTCTCATCCTATGCTATTTCTGTCTTTCTTTTCCATAAATCCTCCATAGCTTACACACCCAAATATTTGGGGCTTTTCTCTTCCAGGTTAATTCATCAAACATTGATTAGGTTCATATCATGTGCCACAGTCTGTATTTGGCACTAGAGATGTGAAGATGAAAAATGTCACAAAATGTCCTCAAATGTCACACTAATGAAGGGAGTGGTGATACAAAGAGCTATGATTCAAGTGTGAAAATAATTTAGTACCTAAAAGTAGCCTGAGAGACTTAAGGTCTGAAGTATTTCTATCTAGAGGAATTAGGTATGCTTTTCTCTAATTTTTTTAGTGTCTCAGATATATCAATGTGTCACATCAACTTTCCATCTTTCCTTTCTTTTTAGGCGAACAGCTCATATCTTTTTCTAAAGGTTCTACATCTCTTTGATAATCTGGGACAGTACTACATATGCCATATAAAGAAGCAGCATGGAATAATTAAAAGAGAGCAGGACTTGGATTCAGAACTGAATTTAAATCTAAATCTATCACTAACTAGGTGGTTTGACCTGGGTGAGTCATTTTCCACTTGAAGGCTGAATTTTCCCTTCTCTAAAATGAAGGTCATATGTATGTTTCCTATTTCATAGAGAGGCTCAAATGAGATAATATCTGTATCAGTATTTTGTAAAGTATAAAGAAAAAATATCCAAGTTTATGATTTAATTGGAAAAAGGAACTCTCAATGAGGAAACCCATTCTACCCACATAGTATGCAAGTACATGGCAGCTTACTCTTAGAGAGTAGCTTAGGGAACCAAAAATTTAAGTGACTTGTCCATGGAGATCCATTCATTCTGTGTCAGAAGGAGGACTTGACCTTAGAGCTCCTTGACTCCAAGTCTGTCCCTCTCCAATATACAGCTCTACTCAAACTGTAAATTTTAAATCTCATGGCTCCATGTATAATACATCTATCTTACTAGATTCTGACCTCCTTGAGAACAAATACTGTTTCATTTTTCATCTCTGTCTCCTTGACACATGTCAGGAATTTAATCAGTGTTTATTAACTCAGGCAGAAAGATGGCATAGTGGATAGAAATCAGGCTAAGAGGACAGTTTAACCTGGGTTCCAATCCTGTCACTGACATGTACTATAGGTTATGTGACCCTGGATTAGTCCCCAAGCTCTCTAAGACTCTAAAGTTATAAAGAAGGTGCTGTCCTGCATTCATATGTTTTGTCAGTTTGGGGAGTTTTGTCAGTTGGAAGGTCCCTATCCCAAATGAAAACAGAGGCCCACTCCATTTCTTTATCACTACCTTTGCCTTGACTTGAATGTCAATAATTCAAGCATTTTTTAAAAATAGAAGAAATGATTAAACTGAGAATAAGTCTAAGAAACAAGGCAAGGGGAAAATGGCCATTTTTCTTGATTTGGGCTCAGCCTAAGAAATCCTGGTACCAACAAAAAGTGACACTAAGTTGTCTTTAGTTGCTCATATAGCATTACTGGTGTCAGGTCTATGATTAACACCCCAGGGGGGCAAATAGGGTCAGGATCAACTGGATGACATATTTCTTTATCAGATGTTCACATTTGGGAACCAGAGAGTATTTGATAGAACATTCTTTTTTTAACATCTTCATAAACTTTATTATTAATTTTATTCACGGCATGACAAACCCACCACCTAATGTTGAAAACAACCAAAATGGAATGGGTCATAAAAATTCTGCATTATGTCTAGGTTTGATGCCGTCATTAAAGAGAAGGGATGACAGAGTGAAAAGAAAAATGCAGTGATTCTTTTATGTGAAGATTACATTTAAAAATAACCAACTAACAGTCTGCACTTTTCAGGGGGCTGACGTCTTGAAACGCATTTAGATTGATGCAGGCTGGGCCTGGAGTTCTCGTGCTGAGTAAACAGTCAAGTGTTCTTAATAGGAATTGCAGTTTCTCGACATCTGTTGGGGAAAAGGGAATGGCGAAACAACAATTTAGATTGAGATTGGTTTTGTTAAATGCATTTAAATTCCAAGATTAGTGGTGTTCTTTCTTTTTCAATTAGCATTTACTTGTAGAAAGGTTACAGATGAAGGGGCTGAGGAAGAGATCATGCGGGTTTTTTTTTCTCCCGCTCTGAGGGCACTACAAAACACACTATAACTAAAATAGGAAGAGTAGCACAAGACTTTAAAAAGCCTCAAACTTGCACCAAATCAATGCAGCAAATCTGTAAGAGAATTTTTTTAAAGTCAGTACCAAGTTCATTTCACTGTCCTCTGGGTAGAAAATCATAAATTACTTCAAAAAATAGGGTAATTTTTATTTTCCAAGCTAGACACTAAGCACAACTGGCATTATTTCTCAAATGTATGCCATGGCTCTGCTTGAGCATGTACAAAACTGTAACTAGTTCCATTTTTTTTAGAAACATAAACAGAGATGAAAGATGTACGGAATGTTTCACCTGTTTTACTGCCATTAAATAAACCTCATCTGCTACCAAGCTGTTTTGGGTGACATTTGTTAAATAAATACATTTCAAGAAAGAATTTTTTTAGGAGACTGAAACAATAAAGTGTAGTAGAAAGTCAGCCATAGTTCTCATGTAAATCTCACTTTGTCTTATTTTCTGATCTTGTGTGTGTGTGTGTGTGTGTGTGTATGTGTGTGGGGAAATTCAGGGTTTTAATTTCCTTGCTCGTGTTTTGATTACAAGCACACACACACACACACACACACACACACACACACACACACACACACACACACATTACGCTCCTATTCCTCCTTGCATGACATGGTCTCATAGATTTTCTTTATTTTACAACATTGCTTTCTTAATTTCGTGGGTGTTTGTTTTGTCTTGCTTTTGAAGCTAAATGTAGCTCCAATATTTTCTTTAGCCTGTTAGAAAATGTTTCAGCACTAAATTCTTCCTTCAAAGAATTGCCCCATCAGTGCATGAAAGTAATGCTTGATTGAAGAGGTGAAAGGGCAAGCGGTGGGCAGCTCTTGCTAAATTAGAAAGGCTTCATGTATGAGCTCTGTGACAGGCCCACATACTTGCCCTGTAGGGGACAGTCTCACTATATGTAAAGAAGCTCACTACCAAAAGACTGTCCTGCAGGCAATCAGTTTGCAAATGCACAATAACTTGTGAATATTGTCAACTACATCACAGGGAAGAACTGTGATCTGTTTCAGTAGCGAGAGCACAAGCACAAATGAAATCATGCATCCTTGTAAAATAAGTGTGTATCGCTTTATTAATACACTATTTTACTTGCACATGTGTGACTATTATCTATGTTCATGTTATATATGTATGGATAGCTGTGTAGATATGCTTTCTAACACGGTGAAGATCCTGATGTACCCTGAGCATGGGGGTACATCTAATCCCTGTTTCTGCAGAGGTAGAGGCTGGTGGGTCTCTTAAGCTCAGGAGTTCTGAGCTGTAGGTTTTGCTTTTGATTGTCCTTCCTTCTTGAAGAACACCATGACACAGGGAAGGTCATGTAATGAATTGAAAGCGAATTGGATTTAAGTGAGGCAGGGCTGTGCAAAGTCACTCATTTTCTCCTCTAGAGCCATCTGAGTTCAGTGGCTAGACATACATCAGGATGACTGGGATTAGGCTTGGAAGCCATGGGAGACCTCAGCCTTTTTAAGCTAAGGTCTTAGCCAGGTCTCAGTTTGTCTGAGGAAACACCCATTCTGTATTTAAGGTTAGAGAAGAAATGAGGCAAAGAACGGCCTTTTTTACCTAGTCAAAAAAAAAAAAATCTGGGAAGGGAAGACCCTCAGGGTTTCTGGCCAAAACAGAAACAATTGCTATTTACATTCACACTGAACCATCAGATCCCAAACAATGACCAAACAAGGTTTGGGCTAGGAATTATTGCTGGCTAGTCAATGAGATTCAGAGAGATATGGGTTTAAGGCATGGTCCTTAAAAAAGAAACCTAGCCCACAAACCCCAACATTTTATATCTATATAAATTTATAGGTACAAATATATATATGTGTGTGTGTGTATTCACGTGTATGTTTATATGTATATTATATATGTATGTATTTTATATACACTATATATACACATAAATACATACATATGGCATATATATACACATATACAAATACATGTTTATGGATATATATGTATATCTCTTTGATAACATAATTATCATTTCAATATTATGATCCTCCATTCTTGTTGACATGATACATTGACAGGGGAATAGTAGGAATAAAACTGATTAGGCAAAGGCAGGAAGTTTGGCCTCGATGTCGTGAACTCTCACTGGGAAGGGGTAGGAGAAATTGATCAAAGAGGGGCAAACCTGCCCTGGTTTTAAACAGAGCAGATCAAGGCTTCCATTCTCACCGGCTTATTGAGAGTCCCTTTGAGATTGGGGGAGATAAATCCATCTTCAAATTGAAAAAAAATCTTCATTTGGGAAAATAAAGAAAAAAAAAAACCTCAGCCTAGGGCAGGCCTTATTTATTGACTGACTGTCTTGATTCATTCAAAAAAAATTACCCACCTAGAACATTTTGTGAAATATATTTTCGGACACTTAGAAAATGAGGAGATTGACTATTATCCTTATTAATGTGACATATATTATCTAGAAATGAAGGGATGCACTATAGAACACAAAATTACACGCAGAATTCACTTCCTCTGCTATCTTGAAGCCAGTCATTTCTATTTCTCTTTTTCAGTCAACTTCTGACCACCCAGAAATTGTCACTTTATCATTAGTAGTTGGATGTGCATCACCATGATACACTGAAAAGAATCCTCGCTAGATTTAGAGCTTAAAGTCAAAGATCAGACCTAATTACCTGCATGACCATTGATAAGTTTTTTCTCCTTTTCATGCACCAGTGTTGTAATCTGGAAAAGGAAAAGACTTAGGGAAATGATCTCTAAGATCCCAGATAGCTCTTAATCCTTTGTTCCTATTTATGCTTATTTGTGTGTCCAGGTGCTAGCCTTGGAAGGAAAAGGTCCTGTCTAAGGAGTCCTTCTTCCAGTTTCTCTCTTCTCTTGCTCTGGGAAACTTTATGTTCTCATTTTTTAAAATGATCTGTCAATTTTCAGATTGCAAATAACAACACACATGTCATCACTTTGGGACTCACCAACTGATTTTCTCTAAGCATTCAGACCATAAGTAATGCAATTCAATATGTTCCTTTCCCTTTTTAAGTGGAGTTAATATTACTGAACAGATTTTGGTCAGCATCCAGAAATCCAGAGTGCCGAGATGCAAGGTTTTATTTTAGAAGGCACAAGTTGCTTTTTAAAAATGTGAACTTTGCCAATCAATTTCTTTGTTCTGTTTTTCTCCACAGAGAACAGCCTTGGGCTGGCTTTATCTCTCTGTGAACTCATCACCACACCAAGATTCTTGTTTAGACTCACAAATTACACCAGGAAAGATGACTTCAAGAATACCTCATTAACCAAGGAAATTATAATTATGCTTTAAAAGTATTATGATTATTTACTATTATTAATATTATTGAAAATAATTATCATTTTGTTCAATGTATTTCAGAAACAACAATGCTGAGATAAATTTCAAATCATTAATTTTAATGTTCTGAAAACTATTGCACAGGTAGAAAAAGAAACTACTGCTTTCTGTAGATGAACAACAATATTAATCTGTAAGTTCGTCGACTGTAGCCTCACTGAAAACCTCTTCGGGACAACTCCAAGTACCAGACAGGATAACATAGATATGTACATCATTCAATTCTCAGATTGTTTCACTATTTTCTGTTTGGTTTCTGTATTTTTTAAAGTTTTGGTTTTTTTTTTATGCTGCACAGCTTGGGGGTTATGGGTATTTATTGTATTTTTCTTATTTTCAGATCAATTTGATGCGAAAGAGATTATTGGGAACCATTTGAGTTGTGATAAAGTCTGATTCTAGTACATTTCAGTTAATTAATCGAGTTCTCTAGACTATTTTGAAGTCTGCTTTTTTAGGATAGTGATGTCTCATCCCTTAAGTCCATGAAAGGTAGTGAGCTTCTGGTGTGTGATTCTAATTCCCAGAAAATGTCTTACTAGCTATTTGGTAGGTTCTAAAGTTTTGAAGCCTGAAGTGTTTTTTTTTTTCATTTTCCCATCATTTCTTTGCATATTATTTATTGGTCACTAAGTCTGTTTGAGAGTATAGTGGTAGGAATCAGACCAGTGATTTCACTCACATAAGGAAGTTTCATTAGAGAAAACCCTTATAACCAATATAGTTCAGCACCTTCTCTCAATTTATAGTCTTTGAAAGTCACCTAGGTAACTATGAGGTTTAAGTGACTCGCCCAGGTTCCCATACCAGTAGGTCGCAGAGGTGAAACTGGAACCCCCCTTCAAGGCCAGTTCTCTGTTCACTATGACCTCTGTCCCTCCCTTAAAGATTAACCTTCTATGATTTATGATGAAAAATTCTACCCACCTGCAGTGAAAGAACTGATAGAATCTGAATGCAGATGGAAGCATACTTTTTTTTTTAAATTTTATTTTTCTTGTTTTTTAAACTCTTCTTTTGTAACATGGCTAAAATGGAAATGCTTCCCTTAACTGCACATTTATAATATATATCAAATTGCTTGACTTCTCAAGGAGGGGGGAAGGGATGGAGGAAAGGAAAGAATTTGAACCTGAATTTTTTTTTAAAAGAAAGGAAAGTAAATTTTTTGACATGTAATTGACAAAAAATAAAATAAAATAATTTTTTAAAAAAGATTGACCTGCCATAATTTATGGTAGTGATGACACCTGGTTCTGACTGGACATTGTAAACCCTACTGTTTTCAGAAACGAGTCTGCATGGTTCAGCCATGAATTCAATCTTTCTTTGTCAACATATTGTTGACTAAGTTCATGAAGATCCTATCAATGGAGGATGTTTTGATACAATTCTTGGATCTCTGGTATTCCTTAGGCTGAATACAGAATTAAATCACTTCTGGTTTTATTTTTAAAACCCTGGTGGTATGTCCCTATTATTTGCCTTTATAATATCTCGGGGAAATAATGTTGCTTGATCCAAAAAAAAAATCTGTAAATTCTGAGTCTCTTTATTATGTGTTCTAAGAATGTTTAGCAATTCTTTTTCCTTTTCTTTCTTTCTTTCTTTCTTTCTTTCTTTCTTTCTTTCTTTCTTTCTTTCTTTCTCTTTCTTTCTTTCCTTTCTTTCTTTCTTTTTTCCTTTCTTTCTTTCTTTCCTTCCTATAATTGAGTCTTAAAACTTATATTGCATAAGTATAAATTGATTTAAATTTATTCTTCACTTTCAGCCAACTTTTTTTAATAAAAAATTGTATTCGATACTTTCTTTCTTTCTTATAAAATTAAAAAATGGACTATAAAAGTTTGTAAAGTAACCCAACAGAAACCTGTATAGCTTAAACAAAAAGGACCCTATCATCCTAATATGGATAAAAATGTTTAGAACTTCATCAAAAAAGAAAGGAAGGAAGGAAGAAAGTAAGGAAGAAAGAGAGAGAGAGAGAGAGAGAGAGAGAGAGAGAGAGAAAGAAAGAAAGAAAGAAAGAAAGAAAGAAAGAAAGAAAGAAAGAAAGGAAGGAAGGAAGGAAGGAAGGAAGGAAGGAAGGAAGGAAGGAAGGAA
>JAQQSZ010020489.1:0-10128 GCA_028646595.1 Phalanger gymnotis
AGAGGAGGGCAGACTGGGGAACGGGGCAACCAGAGTGTACGCCATCTTGGAGTGGGGGGGTGGAAATGGGGAGAAAAATCTGTAATTCAAACGCATGTGAAAATTAATGCTGAAAACTAAAGATGTTAATAAAAAAAAAAATCATGTTGTGTCTCCAATCTTCGTTTTCCTCATGACATCACTTCTAAGGTCTCTTCCAGCTCTAAATCTGTGATCCTTTGTTAAAAATTCAGGAGGCAGCTTATTGTTTTATTTTGAACTGAACATGAATCAAATAGAATGAGAACTTTTGTACAAATAGTAGAAAAGAAAAAAAATTATATATGAAATTGCAAGTTTCAATTATTAATAAGCATGAAAGTTCATTAGATATATTGGGTTACGAGTTTCATTTTTTGTCTTTATTTAGAGACAAAGTAATTGTTCTATATGTTTGTATAATATTAAATGTTTGAAAAGGTTTCTTATATTCTTTTTTCCAAACAGTTCATGTAGTTTTGGAATTAATTAGTTTGATTATTTGATGGAAGTAGCTTATAAATCCATATTATTCTAGAGGTTTTCCTCTTCATCCCTTCTTTGGTAGTTCATTTAGAACTTGTTCAATTCATTTTTTTCTGATAATGGGTTATTTAAATAATACATCTCTTTTATTAATCTGAACATTTTACATTTTATAAAGTATAATTCCATTTCTTTTAAATTATTAATTGTGTTATCATAGAAATGGTCAGTGTGTTTTTGATAAATTCTTTTATATATTCTAAATATATTATGAATTCTCATTTTTATTTCTGATATGAACACTTTGGTTTTCTTCTCTTGATTAAGTCATATTAGTTCAACTGATTATTGTTATTATTAGACATCTTCTTTTCTCCCCTACATTATTTCACTTGTAGTGATCAGCATAAAAACCTCACAATCCAGTGTAGAAAGGCAGAAATAGTCCATGCATCCTTTTCAGATCATAATGCAATAAAATTATTTGTCATAAAGGACCATAAAAGATAAACTAAAAATTAATAGGAAACAAAATAATCTAACCCTAAAGAAGGAGTGTTCTAAAGAACAAACCATAGGGACAATTGATAACTTCATTCAAGAGAATGACAACAATGAGACAACATACCAAAATTTATGGGTCTCAGCACAAGTTGTTCTAAGGGGAAATTTTATGTCTCTAAATTCTTACATGAATAAAATAGATAATAAGGAGGTCAATGAATTGGGTATGCAACTGAAAAAAAACTAGAAAAAGAAAAAATTGAAAATCCCCAATTAAATACCAAATTAGAAATACTGAAAACTAAAGGAGAGATTAAAAAACTAAAATCAAGAAAACTATTGAACAAATACATAAAAATAAGAGCTGGTTTTACGAAAGAAAAACAATAAAATTGATAAACCTTTGGTCAATTGGTTTAAAAAAAGAAAAAAGAAAATCAAATTACCAGTGTCAAAAATAAAAGATAAATTCACCTCCAATGAAAAGGAGATTTAAAAAATAATTAGGAATTATTTTGCCCAATTATATTCCCATCAATTTTACAACCTTAGTGAAATGGATACATATTTACAAAAATATAAATTGCCCAGGTTAACAGAAGAAGAATTAAAATATCTAAATAACCCCATCTCAGAAAAAGAAATTGAGCAAGTCATCAATGTACTCCCTAGGAAAAAATCTCCAGGGCCAGATGGTTTTACATGTGAATTCTATCAAACATTTAAAGATCAATCAATCCCCATACTTCACAAATTATTTAAGAAAAGAGGTGAAGAAGGAATCTTACCAAATTCTTTTTATGGTATTATAATACCACAAATATGGTATTAATACCCAAAACAAGAAGAACCAAAACAGAGAAAGAAAACCATAGACCAATTGCTCTAATGAATACTGATGCAAAATTTTTAAATTAAACATTAGCAAAAAGATTGAAGCAACTTACTAGGAGAATAATACACTATGACCTGACAGGAAGTATTCCAGGAATGCAAGGCTGGTTCAATATTAGGGAAACCATCAGTATAATTAATCATATCAACAAAAAATTAGGAGAAACCATATGATTATCTCAATAGCTTCAAGAAAGTCTTTTGAAAAAATACAACATCCTTTCCAATTAAAAACACTAGAAAGCATTGGAATAAATGGAGTCTTCCTTAAAATTATAAGCAGCATCCACTTAAAACCATTAGCAAGCATTATATGTAATGGGGGTAAGCTAGATCCATTCCCAATAAAGTAAATGGTGGAACAAGGATGTCCATTGTCACCCCTGTTATTCAATTTGGCACTAGAAATGTTAAATCTAGCAATAATAAATGAAAAAGAAGTTGGATGAATTACAATAGGCAAAGAAAAACTATCACTCTTTGAAGATGATATGATCATTTACTTAGAGAATCCTAGAGAATCATGGTAAAAACTACTTGAAATAATAACAAACTTTAGCAAAGTTGAAGAATATAAAATAAACCCACATAAATCCCTGCTATTCCTACATATTAGTAGTAAAGCCCAACAGCAAGAAAAAGAAAGAGAAATTCCATTTAAACTAACTGTAGACACTTTAAAATATTTTGGATTCTACCTGCCAAGACAAACCCAGAGCCTGTATGAACACCATTACAAAACAATTTTGTACAAATAAAAGCATATCTAAACAAATGGAAGAAAAACATCAGTTGCTCATGGTTAGGCCAACTAATATAATAAAAACAACAATTTTACCTAAATTAATTTACTTATTCAGTGCCATACCAATTGAACTACCAAAAATGATTTTACAAAGCTGGATAAAATAATAACAAAATTTACCAGGAAGAATAAAAGGTTGAGAATATCAAGAGAATTAATGAAAAAAAATGTTAGGGAAGGTAGCCTAGCCATACCAGATATTAAATTGTACTATAAAGCAGCAGTCATCAAAACTATTTGGTGCTGGCTAAGAAACAGAGAGGTGGATCAGTGGAATACAGTATGTACACAAGTTGCAGTAATCGATGACTATAGCAATCTAATTTTTGATAAACCTAGAGAATCCAGCTTCTGGCCTAAGAGCTCACTATTTCACTAAAACTGCTGGGAAAATTGGAAAATGATATAGCAGAAACTGGGCATAGACCAATATCTTACACCGTATACCAAAGTAAAGTCAAAATGCCTTCATGGTTTAGAAATAAAGGTGGATACTATAAGCAATTTGGGAGAGCAAGGAATAATTTACCTGTTAGATATATGGGAAAGGGAAGAATTCATGACCCCACAACAGATAGAGAGCAAAATGAATAACTTTGATTACATTAAATTGAAAAGTTTTTGTATAAACAATGATTGCAAAGGAAGCAGAAAACTGGGAGAAAATCTTTTCAACTAGTGTCTCTGATAAAGGCCTCTTATCTAAAATATACAGGAAATTGAGACAAATATATAGGAATAAAAGTCATTCCCCAATTGAGAAATGGTCAAAGGACATGAATAAGGGGTTTTCAGAGGAAGAAATTAAAGATACCTACAGTCGTATGAAAAAATGCTCTAGATCACTATTTATTAGAGAAATACAAATTAAAACAACTCTTAGGTACCACACCTCTCCTGTCAGATAGGCCAACATGACAAAACAAGAAAATGATAAATGCTGATGAGGATGTGGGCCAGTTGGAACAAAGTTATATTGTTGGTGAAGTTGTGAACAGATCCAGCCATTCTGGAGAGCAATTTGGAACTATGCCCTAAGGCCTTTTAAAATGCGAAAAGCCTTTGACTCAGCAATATCACTCCTAGGGCTGTATCCTGAAGAGATCACAGAAGGGGGAAAGGGACCTATATGTACAAAAATATTTATAGCTGCTCTTTTTGTGGTAGCAAAGAATTGAAAATGAAGGGGATGCCCATCAATTGGGGAATGACTAAAGAAGTTGTGATATATGAATGTAATGGAATATTATCATCCTGTAAGAAATGGGGAAGATACAGAATTCATAATAACCTGCAAAGAACTACATGACATGATGCTGAATGAGAGGAGCAGAACCAGGAGAAAATTGTACACAAGCACAGACATACTGATTCTGTGATGACTAACTTTGATATACTTGGCTCTTCTCAGCAATACAAGGTTCAAAGACAGCCCTAAAAGTCTCATGATGGAAAGAGCTATCAACATCTAGATAAAGAACTTCAGAATATGAATGTGGATTGAAGGAAACTATCTGTTCTCTCTCTTTTTTTCTATATATTTTTGGGGGTTTTGTTTCTTCTTTCTCATGATTCACTCCGTTGATCACGGTTCTTCTTTATGACTTGACTATTGTGTAAATATGTTTAATGCAAAGGTATAAGTAGAATATATATCAGATTCCATGCCTTCTTGGGGAGATGGGGGAAAGTAGGAAGAGGAAGAAAATTTGGAACCCTAAAACCTGTGAGACTGAGTGTTGTGAACTAAAACTTAAAATAAATAAAATATTAAAAAATAAAGTGCATTAAACAGAAAAAAGACAGCACATGAATAGGAAGTTCTTAAGAATGCCAACCTATTTACAATAATGTTAAAGTATTCCATATGCCTCATGATAAATAATGAAAATTAAAAGATTTCTGCTCTACTTCATAAATATCATTCATATCAGGAAAGATGACTAAAAGGAAAATGGTAATTCTTAGAAGGACACTGGGTTGATCTAAACTTTCTGGAAAGCAATTTGCAACTACACATGTAAAAATACCCTATTCAGAATATACCTGTGAAAGCGAGAAAGAAAAAACAAACCTGTATGGCACAAATACTTACAGTAGCACATTTTTGCTGTGGTAAATAACTGGAAGCAAATTGAGCTTCTATAGATTAGGAATTATTTATGCTATATGAATTCTGTTGTTGGTATAGTCATTTTTCAGTTGTGTTGAAGTCTTTGGACCTACTTTTGGGGTTCTTTTGCCAAAGATAATGGAATACTTTGAGATTTCTTTCTCCTCTTCATATTAAAGATGAGGAAACAGAGGCAAGCAGGGTTAACTGTCTTCCCCAGGGTCATATAGCTACTGAGTAACTGAGGCTAGATTTGAACTCAGGTCTTCCTGACTCCAGGCTCAGCCCTCTGTCCACTGCACCACCTAGCTGCACCCCCCTGACTAAAAATATTGCTAGCAGGAGCAGCTATATTTGAACCAGCTCTCTCTTTAACTTCAGGCAAGCTGTTTCTGCCTGAGCCATCAGCAATGTAGTCTGAATTTAATTTAGTGCTATTCTGTTGTAAGAAATTGTGAAAAAGACAAATTCAGAATCCTGCAAAGACCTGAATGAAGTGATGTTGACTGGAGGGAGGAGTAAAAGAATCTCAAAATGATTATGGTATTCCTGTATTGATTACCGTTTGGGTAGGAAGCATTGCTATCCCCAAGGATCTTGGGCTCAGGCTCTTGGGCTCAAGGTGGCAGTGGAAGTTTAATTTACCTAGAATATGTTATCTCCTGACCTCTCTCTTGATGCATCAGCAAGGATAGGTTTCCTAACCTGTATGTGGAAGTTGGTTAGTACTTTTTTTTTGGATGAGTGGTCCATTCTCCATAGAAGTTGCTTTCTTGGAAAACGGCTGTTAGCTGAGATGGAAGTAGGACCAGTGGTCTGGGGGGTCGGAGGTATAGCCACTCCCAAGGCTGCTCTCTATATTCTGTTGGTGTTAACGGGTCAGCGGATGATGATGATTAAGGTGTGCCCTACCTCCACAATGATTTCTAACTTCAGTGATGGGTATGGGGACTGGAGAGGACCACAGAGTTTCCTGCTGTTTTAAGGTATAGAAATCAAAGTTTCCTCCTTTATGTGGAATTTTCCATTAGGTTGCCTCATTCAACTTTTTCAGTGTCCGTACCACTTTCACATCCATGAGTGCATGGCAGCTAGCTCAAACTGGATGCAAGATTTGATTGTTAAATTTACACTGTGAACATTTATGCTTTGGATCAGCAAATCCTACATATTAGAACTTTATTGTTTTGTTGATTGCCTAGACCTAAGAGTGTAATGAAGAAAATGTTAATGTATTCTTTTTTGACAGACATTTATTAAACACTTACCAACATATCTATGTTCATTCCTAACCTGTAAACTCATCAAGCTCTCCTTCTACTCTCTTAGTCCATTTTGTCACATCCATCAAAGCTTGTAATAGTCTCTTGTTCTCCCATGTCACTAAACAAAATTGTCCATAATTTAGATATCTTCACACCTTCTTAGATTCTTACTTTTTTCATCAAGCCTTTCTCAACTATTTAGAAGTGATCTGAAGACCGTGTATATTTTACAGATGATAAAAAAAAATATTTGTGGAACATGGGAAATAATGATCTTCATGCTTGGTACCCTCTTGTCTCTCTCTATTCCCTTAAGAAAATCAGTAGTCTCACTCCTTATGCATATGATGTAGTATGCATCTAAAATATAGTTAGATTAGTATAATTATGTGTGTGAAACAGCATTTCAGTGATTAGAAGGCCAGCCTTAATACCACAAAATCTTGCCTCTTTCTTATATCATCTGCATAGCCATGGGCAAGTCACTAAATCTCTTAATGTCTCAGGAGACTCTATAAGACTACAAATTATGTATAAGGTTCTGGTCTTATCAATGAAGGTAGTTTCCACACTGCAGTTCCCTATATCAATGCAGTCAGAGGTCCAAATAACTTATCTTCCCAAATACCATATATGTGTGTGGGTGTATGTATGTATATGTCATGCACACATATATACCTATATGCATATATATCTATATCTATGTCTACATCTATGTCTACATCTATGTCTATCTATCTATCTATCTATCTATCTATCTATCTATCTATACACGCACGCATGCACACACACATATTTTCTATTGTTTTGTTTTTTATGTCTGCACAGTTTTATGTACCACTTGGTTCACAACAATATTTTTTTTTTCTATTACAGACATATGAAGATGAAGGATGGCATCTCTGTTGTCATGGAACTAAGCAAACAATTTTATATGTTTGTGATTAGAGAAAAAACAAAAGGGGACAGGAAAAACCTCCATCTCACCTCTCTTATTACCCAATGGACAATTACCCATCTTCTGCATATTTATGTTATATATTATAATATATTATGTCATATTATATAATATGTAATATTATGTTATGTTGTTATGTTATATAATGTTATGTTATATAATGTAATGTTATGCTGTTATATTACATTACATTATGTTATGTTATTTTATATTGTGTTATATCACATCATATCATGTCATAACATATCATATTATATCATATCATGCTATATTATTGGCTTTACCATCTCCTAGAATTCTAACCATCTGGAATAAAATTCTACAGGTGTTCTATAGCTTCTACAATTTCTATAGCTTTTCTATAATGATAAATAAGATTATGGAACTTAATAATGAAATATTTTGTACAATATTTGTTACATATACTAAGCTATGACAGGAATTTGCTATCACAGTTCTGTGTCCATTTTCTAATAAAAAATCTCATTAACATATGATGATCATAATGTGACTTGATTTACCATTGTGCCAGCACTTTCTCTCTTTTTTTCCAGTCATTGACACAAACAGGGAACATTTTTTTTAAGTTTCCATATCACATGAAATCATCCAGAGGTTGTTCTATGAATTAAATGAAAAGCATTTTGCTTGAATACCTAGCAACTATTTAGCTATGGGCCCACGTGGAATTCATTCACTCATTGGTAAGGTCAGGAATTTAATAGAAACACAAGTTCCTCATCATTTTAAGTGGCCTTTCCAGTTCACAAAGAAGTCCAGTGAAGAGTAAGGTCTGAGAATTTGTCTTCTGTTCCTGGAATATTTTAAGATTGTTTTGTGTCATGAGAGGACCTCATTTTCAAGAAATATTAATCTTAAGTCCCTTGTATAGCGAAGTGCACAAAGTGAAACATTTCTAAATTGCCTGAAATGTTCTTAAGCAGTGCTCTACTTTTCATTCTCATTTTCCAACCTTATCCTGGTTCATCCCTTCACTTGTGTAACACCAAGGGCCTAGTGGTGGTTAATAACAAGTCATACATCACTTATTTTTCCTCTAGGCATTTGAAGAAAGGATAAACTATTTATAATTGCAAGTTTGAGAATGTTGTTATTACTTTTAGAAGCCAGGATCTTGAATGAGATGAACATTAGTTAAGATACATAAAGACTCTTTACTCCTCACTGTAATTGGATAGAAAGATGAGGAAAGATTCCCCTTTTTCCTAGAATGCTCATGTAATGAAAAATTAATATTTTTGTTGAAAGGAGAAATTAGTAGGAGCCCCTCAAGCCTGTGTTTGAGATAGCAAGGTAGTGGCTGTAGTATTGAGAAAGTGGATTGATTCTGTTTCTTAAAACTGCTTTTTTGCCTACCATAATCACAATTTTAAACACTTTTGAACAATTAGGGGGATAAACGATGCTATTGATGTTTACTACTATGATGGAAGAAATAATTAAGAGGAACAAAGATGAACCTTCCAAAGATGAGTTTTATATTTCTTTGCAACTCGAAGGAAGTTGGTTTGTGGTGAATAACCTTTTCTTGAAATTGTTAAACCAATATTAGAAACAAAAGAAAATAAAGAAGTGATTAAGGAGGGATGGAAGGTGAAGGGACTCTAGATAGAGGAAGCATGACATAAATTAATTTTAAAATATATTCACTTTATACAAAAGGCTAGGTAGGGATCATCTTGATATATTTTAGTTTGAAGGAAGCTCATAAAAACAAAGGAGAATGAAAGATAATAAAGACTGAAATTCCATCCTTAAACAGATAAACAGTCATGAGTCTGATCCTAAAACACTTGAGCTTTTAGGATTTTGCCAACTTACTTTTTTATTTCATCAGTTTACTTTTGTGACATAGAATCATTCAATGGATAGGTGATCATTATAGAAATTATAGAAATCCTGAATTGTGGACCTACTCTTGAAGGACTTTGAGAATATGATCCCAGGCCAAGATGGTGGTTGGAAAGCAGGGACTGGTGTGAGCTCCCCACTAAGTCCCTCCAAAAACCTATAAAAAATTGGCTCTGAACCAATTCTAGAGCTGCAGGACACACAAAATAGCAGAGGGCAGCAAGGCACCAGTCCAGGACAGACTGGATGGTTGCTAGGTGAGGTCTTTCATGCATGGGGCTGGGGGCAGAGCAGAGTCCAGTGTGGGCGGTGAGGACCAGCCAGACCAGGAGCAGGGTGGAGTGTGCCCTAGTGCCCAGAATCAGTGAGCTGCAGCAGTTACCAGACTTCTCAACCCACAAACACCAAAGACAACAGAGAAGGTTAGTGGGAAAGGCTGCTGGGGAAATGGGGTAGAGTTTGCAGCTCAGCAACTGCCATGGGGACAGGGGATGTGGGGCAGCTACAGAACTACAGCTGCAGTTGCTTCTGGCTGCAGGCCCACCTGGTGGGAAGAATTAAGTGGCAGATGAGAGCAGAAGTGAAGAACCTGCTGAAGATCTAATTCCAGTCCAGGTTGGGGGTTCTTGGGGAAGGAGGAGTGGTGGTGTGGCAGAGCATCCGCCAAAGCATGGAACATAGAACTCTTTAGTCTACAAGCAGTCATACCCTGCTGAAACACTCAAGGGTCAAGTAAGTTGGCTGGGAACATGGCCAGGCAGCAAAAACACACCCAGATTTAGTCTCAGACTCTGGAATCTTTCTTTGGTGACAAAGAAGACCAAAACATACAGCCAGAAGAAGTCAACAAAGTCAAAGAGCCTACAACAAAAGCCTCCAAGAAAAACATGAACTGGTCTCAGGCCATGGAAGAGCTCAAAAAGGATTTGGAAAAGAAAGTTAGAGAAGTAGAGGAAACATTGGGAAGAGAAATGAGAAGAATGAGAGAAAACCATGAAAAGCAAGTCAATGACTGGAGAAAGGAAACCCCAAAAAATACTGAGGAAAATAACACCTTAAAAAATAGACTAACTCAAATGGCAAAAGAGCTCCAAAAAGCCAATGAGGAGAAGAATGCCTTGAAAGGCAGAATTAGCCAAATGGAAAAGGAGGTCCAAAAGACCACTGAAGAAAATACTAGCTTAAAAACTAGATTGGAGCAAGTGGAAGCTAG
>JAQQSZ010020490.1:0-10128 GCA_028646595.1 Phalanger gymnotis
GGGGGGGGGGGTAGAAATGGGGAGAAAATTTGTAATTCAAACTCCTGTGAAAATCAACGCTGAAAACTAAATGTATTAAATAGTAAAAGAAAATTTAAAAAATTTTAAAAAAAGGCAAAAGAATCAACATAATTGATTGATACGTCGAAAAAGTTCACACTTGTGGACTTCCGTCCTCCACAAAAGGGTAGAATTGGGGGGTGTCCTCTCATATAGCTTCATTCAAGTCATGTTCAATCCTTATAATGTTGTTACATTCATCTTTAAGTTAATTTTCAATTTAAGCTATGATTTAAAATGGCTTAAATTTAAAGTCACATGGAGTGACTTGGAAGGGAAGAGGCTTTTGAGACCTGAAGATTTGTCAGAGGAGAGGTGTGCCCTCTCTCACCACCAACTCCCTAGCTAAGGTTCTGAGAAACTCCAGGGAAGAAATTTCCTGCAATCCTTAGCCAGCTCAGCCTAGCCCAGTCCAGCCTAGCCCAGCAGTATATTGGCCCATCCAACTGAGACTCTATACCCATGAGAGGAACAAGCCCAGCTAAGCTGCTGGTCCAACAAACACTTGCCCTTCAAGAATTAATCCAACTGAAACCAGGGTGACATGTAGCAGACTTCATTAGAAACCTCTGAAGGGAGAAAGGACAGTTCTACAGTTGTGAGTTGCCTTGGTCACATGTGTTCCCCCATAGACCTTTGCTATCATTATATTATACTAAGTTCATGACCTCTCTTTACACCTCCTGGACTCAGGGACAGTTTGTAGAAGAATATGCCCCTTTTTTGGGAGGAGGCAATGCCATGTAACCTGCTTTTCCTATAACATTCGAGTAAATGCCTTTGCTAAGATCTGAGTTTCCTGATTGAACTAATGTTTAGGATAGCCACTCAAAGGGGGACCCCTAAAGGCCACCCTCTGGAAATCCAACTTTGTCACTGGCGGTATGAGTTAAGTAAGTGAGCCTTTGAGTAGGGGAAGGGACGTTAACATTTATAATAGTTTACAATATCCTGGAATCAAACAAATAATACCAAAATGCTCTGACCCAGTTAATTATCTTCAATAGATTTTTGAGGGTGCTCTTCACCTTGCTAAAGGGGCTCAAAGTACTGTGATTAATCAAAGACCCATATGAAATATTAATGAATGTTCCAAATAAAGGTCCCTTCTTCTATTTTGTTAAGTTGGACAGACCTACTTCAGGTCAAATCTTCTTTTTCACTTATTTTTCCCTAAAATTTAAGCACAGGAAAAAAAATTATAGTTAATTTAGGACTCTGATTCTGGGTGCTCCAAAATTTACTATCATAATAAAACGTTAATATAGCTGTCTTACTTAGGAGCAACATACTTAGGAGAAAACAAAACAAGTTTGTAGCTTTTGGCAGAGGAGCTTAAGCAAATATGGGAATTGATGAAAATCAAAAACAAAGCCATTGGATTATTTCCCACACTCTATCTAGCTAGACTTGTTTCATTCCTAGAGATATATTATGTTTTGGTATCAGATGGTAAGAGAGTATTCCTAGACAGACACTTATCACCAGGAAGTTTTTAACTCAATAATGGATTATCATAATGCACTTGGTCATTAATGTCCATGTGCCATGAACATTGTAGGTTTAAATTAGATTTAGCTGAAATTGAATAAACTATGAATTTTTTAGTATTAGACTTCATCAATGAGATACAGTGAAAAGAACATTGGTTTTAAAGTCAGAAGACCGATGTCTATCCTTATTATGCTCACAATACCTATGTGGCCTTGAGCAACTTCTGTTCTCTGGGGACTAAGTTTCACCATCTGAAAAATAAAGCAGTACATGATTTTAAAAGTCTTTTACTATTCCAAATTCTCTGATCCTTCGACACTGAGTTTTTTAAAGTGCTTTAAAAAAGATGCTTCTTCACTTATGTCCTACCCTGAAATTGGATTGATCTATCCCCTAGACATGACTGAGTAGATTTATTTCCTTCCCACAAGGAAGTTGGTAGATTTTGCCTTGTGTTTGTGTCAGAAATGAAGATGCTAAGAGCACGTCTGAAGTAGACTAGGCCTCTAGTGCTAAATCTTAGTGGTGACACATTCCTCATCGCAGGAAATGTAGAATCCTTGATTGGTCAGTTACAACCTACTTTTGCCTGGTAGTGACGGGCTGTGATGATGGTTACAAACAGTACTCAGAAAAAGTTTAGGGACGGTGCAGTAGACCTTGGTTTTCATCCCAGCATAGCCATATCTGAAAATATATGTCTCATTCTGCACCTCTCCTCTCTTAATTTTCTGTGAAAATGTAGGAAAACCAATTCCTCATGGGTCTGGTGGAAACCTGCTTGATCATTGCTTAAATCAGAGTTCTTAAGGCTTGCAAAGTTTTTTGTGTGTGTGTGTGTGGTTTTTTTTTTTTTTACTATGTGACAATCATTGTAGCATCTTTTCTCTTGGTTCTTCTCAGTTCACTCTATACAACTTCATATAGACCCTCCTACTTTCTCTAAAACTATCCCTTTTGTCTTTACAGCACAATAGTATTCTACTATGTTTCTATGTCATACTTTATTCAGTCATTATCAAACCGATGGGGTACTCTTGTAGTTTCTGATCTTTTGCCATCACAAAAAGAGCTGGTATAAATATTTATATAGTATGGCTCCTTTTCCTCTTCTTTGCTCTCTTTGGGGCATAGGCCTATTAATCCTATTGGCTGATATGCACAGTTTGGTGACTTTGGGGACACAGTTCCAAATTGCTTTCCAGAAAGTTGAACCATTTTACAGCTCCACCAACAATTCACTGGTGGTCCTGACCTCCCACCAACAGATGTCATTTTCATTTTTTGTCATCTTTGATCATCTGATAGGTGTGAGAGAGAACCTTAGGGCTGTTTGAATGTACATTTCTTTAATCATTAGTGATTTGGGAAATTTCCTTATATGATTGTTGACAGTTTTGATTTCTTACTTTGAAAATCACTTGTTCAGAGGAAGGCAGGAAGAAATCTCAACAAGGTACGAAAGGGGGTGAGATATAGAACAAAGGTTTGCTAAGCATCTACTTTTTAACATTATTAAGCACCTATGTGCCAGGTACTGTACTAATTGCTTTACAAATATAATCAGAATAGCTTTAGAAGTTATATATTATTACTTTGAAAGAAAAGCAAGATATATATGATAGAGATTCACAATTTCATGTACAATCTTTTCCCCTCTACAATTCCATATGGAAATTCTCCTTTTATTTAGTCTTTATAAAGTCCAGAATTTTAAAGAGAAAACAACCAAAGAATGGAATGTGTATGTTCATGTCTTTTGGCCTTTTGTCTGTTGGGGACATCCTACTCATTTTACAGGTAGGGAAATGAGGCTGAGTTTTGTCCAAGGTTACAAAAGTAGTAAATAGCAGAATTTGAAATTATATCCAGATCCTTGGACTTTGAATCTAGCAATCTTTCCAGTGTATAATGCTGCCAAAATAATACAATATATATGAAAAAGATTCCAAAAGTGTCTTACAAATACAAGTTGCTATTAAGATTTTGTTCAAAATCAAATTCAAAATCCATTTATTATAGGTAGAATATTATTTAGAAGTATTGCAATATATAATTTTCATTGACTAGGTTGTCTGAATGATGTACATGAATTGAAATAAATAATCTATTATAACAACTCACATTTGCATGTAGAGACAGCACTTCTGTTGAATGAAGAAAAAAGGTTGTCAGAATTTTTGGTTTACTGCTTCCTAAATGCTGTCCCTACAATAATAATACTTTACTTCTGAAGTTTATAAAGTTTGATTCCAGCAGCAGCCCAATGACCTGAGTAGTACAAATATCCTTAACCCCCACTTTGTAAGTCACAGAATGTAGGAGCTGGAAGGTATATTGGAAATCATCTAATTCACTTCCCTCATTTTACAGGTGAGAAAGCTGAGGTCAAGAAAAGGTCATGGTCACAAAGCTAATTTTTAATGGCAGATTCAGGGCTACAACTCCCGATAGATCTAGTTGTCAGTTCTCTTCCTATATTGTTTCCTACACTGAGGCTTTAGGAAAAGTTTTATTATTTATTAGAGAGAATTCTAAATCTTATCTGAGATGACAAATAATTATATTTTATTATTAATTAATTTTAATTTTAATATTATTAATTAATTTGTCATTATTATTATTAATTTTTAATTGCCACTGTTATTTCTTTCTACTCTCTTTTTCCTCAAGGATCTACATTCTTAAAATTGTTCACCATCAGATCCCTCTAAATACTGGGGAGAAAGCTAAAAATGCTATTCTACAACCAGCCAAGAAGGTGGTGAGAGCAGCACAGAGACATAGACTGTGCCCCCTTTGCAGTAAAATTTAATTTGTATAATATCTTCCATAGAAACTGTGCCTCACACTTTTCAGATTTAAAATAGTAAATAATAATAGAGGGAGAGAGAAATTACAAGCTACAAGAGCCAGGGAAAAAAAGGTTTATTTTCATAAGGAAGTCAGTGAGGTAGAAAGATCTGAGAAGATGGCTCCAGATGGGAAGGTTCTCCCAGTGCCCAGATGATGTAAAGTAACATAGAACTCACTGCTGATGGGGGAGGTAGGGGCATTGTACAGTAGTGAGGAAAGGTGGAGAAAGGGTCTGTAAGAACCTGAACTTTCTCAGCATGGCACAGTGCCAGAGGGTATTGGATTCAGAGTGAGAGGGCATGGGTGAAAATTCTGGCTCTTCACTTATCTTCTGGGTTATCTTGGGCAAATCACGTAACTTCTCTGGGCCTTTATTTGCTCTCTTGTAAAATGAGGGGGACCTCTGAGGTCCTTTCCTTCTCTAAATCTATGATATACTACCCTTTCATTATATCCACAAGTATAAAGATCAGCAGAGGCAGAATCTAGGAGTTGGAAGGTTCCTCATGCAGCCCTCTCTTTTTAATAAGGGCACATCTTGTTTTATTGTGCTTTGCTTTATTGCACTTTGCGGATATTGTGTTTTTTACAAATCAAAGGTTTGTGGCAACCCTGCATCGAACAAGTCTGTTGGAGCCATTTTTCCAACAGCATGAGCTTACATCATGTCTCTGTGTCACATTTTGGTCATTCTCACAATATTTCAAACTTTTTCATCATCATTATATCTGTTGTGGTGATCTGTGATTAGTCATCTTTGATGTTACTATTATAATTGTTTCGGGGTGCCATGAGCCACACCTATATAAAACTGTGAGCTTAATCTATAAATGTTGTGTGTATTCTGACTGCTCCACCCACCAGCCATTCCACTATCTCTCCCTCTCCTTTTGCCTCCCTATACCCTGAAACACAATAATATTGAAATTTGGCCACTTAGTAACCCTACAATGGCCTCTAAGGGTTCAAATGAAAGGAAGAATGAATCTATGTGGCAAACTTCATTGTTGTCTTATTTTAAGAAATTGTCACAGTCACCCCAGCCTTCAGCAACCACCACCCTGATCAGTCAGCAGCCATCAACATCAAGGCAAGACCTTCTACCAGCA
Organism: Phalanger gymnotis; assembly: GCA_028646595.1. Lineage (NCBI taxonomy): Eukaryota > Metazoa > Chordata > Mammalia > Diprotodontia > Phalangeridae > Phalanger > Phalanger gymnotis. Next base: position 5,520 of record JAQQSZ010020490.1, read on the forward strand.
AAACAATTAGTAAAGACTCAGTAAAGACTCAGATGACTTTTAGCAATAAAGTATTTTTAATTAAAGTATATTTTTAAGATATAATACTACTGCATACTTAATACACTACAGTATAGTGTAACCCTAACTTTTATATGCAATAGGAAACCAAAAAAATTGTGTGACTCACTTTTGTGTTATTCACTTTATTGTGGTAGTCTGGAACCAAACCCAAAATATCTCTGAGGAATGCCTGTCTAAGGAGATGATGTTTTTCTTTGGCCAAAAATACAGCATCCAAAGCATTTGGACTTTGCTGCCGAGAGATGCAATAAGGAGACAGGATCTGTGATTTCCTGGTATAAGGAACTCTTTGGTGAGGATACTCCCTCTGTTAGTGAGGGTCAGAAATTTCCAGGCAACTTAGAGGGTTAGAGTTACCTAAAGTAGAGATGTCAAAATCTCAACAGTATCTTGTAGCAGGAAGCAGATTAAAATGTACTAGGAAATGTTTAACAAAATAAATAAAAATATGATATAGATAATATTAATTTCTGGTCTTCTTAGTCAGTATGCCACTGGCATGGATCCATTTTTGTATAATTTTGACACTACTGACCTAGAGCACTTAGAGTTCAAGTGACCTGCTCAGGGTCATAAAACCAGTATATGTTGGAGGTAGGGCTTGAACCCAGTTCTTCCATTACTTACTGCCTCTCATGCTGACTTTGTTGCTATTCAGTGGTTTTCAGTCATGTTCAAATCTTCATGACCCCATTTGGGGTTTTCTGGGCAAAAATACTGGAATAGTTTGCCATTTCCTTCTCCAGCTAATTTTACAGATGGGGAAACTGAGGCAAAGAGGGTTAAGTGGCTTGTCCAGGGTCACGCAGCTAGTAAGTGTCCGAGACCAGATTTGAACTTAGGAAAATGAGTCTTCTTGACTCCAGGTCCAGCACTCTAGCTGTCCCTGTCGTGCTGACAGATAAGTATAATAAAAATAGAAACATGAGTGAAGTGTGTAGAAAACACTGACAATCAATGACTATAACAATCTGCTCTTTGATAAACCCAAAGAATCCAGCTTCTGAGCTAAGAATTCACTATTTCACAAAAACTGCTGGGAAAATTGGGAAATGGTATGGCAGAAACTGGGCATAGACCAATATATCTTACACCATATACCAAAATAAAGTCAAAATGGGTTCATGATTTAGGAATAAAGGCTGATAGTATAAGCTATTTGAGAGAGCAAGGAATAGTTTACCTGTCTTGTGGAAAAGGGAAGAATTCATGACCCAACAAGAGACAGAGAGCGTTACAAAATGGATAATTTTGATTATGTTAAATTGAAATGTTTTTGTATAAACAAAGCTAATTCAACAAAGATTAGGAGGGAAGCAGAAAATTGGGAGAAAATCTTTACAACTGGAGTCTCTGATAAAGGCCTCATATCTAAAATATACAGGGAACTGAGCCAAATCTGTAGGAATACAAGTCATTCCCCAATTGAGAAATGGTCAAAGGATATGAACAGGCAGTTTTCAGAGGAAGAAATTAAAGACATCTATAGTCATATGAAGAAAAATGCTCTAAATTCCTATTGATTAGAGAAATGCAAATCAAAACAACTCTTAGGTAGCACATCTCTCCTGTCAGACTGGCTAATATGACAAAACAGGAAAATGATAAATGCTGGAGAGGATGTGGGAAAATTGGAACATCGTTATATTGTTGGTGGAGTTGTGAACTGATCCAGCCATTCTGGAGAGCAATTTGGAACTATGCCCAAAGGGCTATAAAAATGTGCATACCCTTTGACCCAGCAATACCACTCCTAGGGCTATATCCCAAAGAGATCATAGAAGAGGGGAAAGAACCCAGACTCATATGTACAAAAAATATTTGTAGCAGCTCTTTTTGTGGTGGCAAAGAATTGGAAACCAAGGGCATGTCCATCAATTGGGGAATGGCTAAATAAATTGTGGTATATGAAGGTAATGGAATACTACTGTGCTATAAGAAATGAGGAACAGACAGACTTCATTATAACCTGGAATGACTTATATGAACTGATGCTGAGTGAGGGGAGCAGACCCAGGAGATCATCATAGACGATTACAGACACACAGTGGCTGTAAGGACTAACTTTGATAGACTTGACTCCTCTCATCAATGCAAGGTTCCAAGACAGCTCCAAAAGACTCATGATGGAAAAAGCTATGCACATCCAGAGAAAGAATTATGGAGTCTGAGTGCAGATTGAGGCAAACTTTTTGCTCTCTCTTTTTTTTCCTTCTTTTTTGGTTTCATTTCTTCTTTCTCATGATTCATTCTGTTGGTTATAATTCTTCATTACAACTGGACTATTGTAGTAGGAAGTCCAAATTTATGATCTCAAATATAATCATATATATATATTTGAATGGTTCGAAACCACAAGGTATGAGGGATTCTCTAAGTAGAAAGCATCAAAACATTTATTTAGGCCCCACAGACCCGCGAACCAGTCTCCCCATTCCGACATCTTGACCAAAAGACTCCAGGCCCAGTAAGCCCGCCTCACAAGAGTAACCAGAAGGCCACAGGAAAACAAGATAGTATTTAACCAAATCATATATACTGGGCTCAAGTCCTTGCTCGCACTCCTGGGTCGGCTCTGCTTCTGCAGCTCCTGCTTTGGCTTCGGCTTTTTTTCAGCTTCAGCTGTAGCTGCCTCTTGGCTCGCCTTTCCTCCCAGCCAAGCCTCTGGTGTCCTCAAGCCCCGCCTGAATGACCAGAGGCCATTGGTTCCCGAGTTGGACCCTCTTAAGTCATCAATCTACACCCACACAGGTTTTACACCTGATAGGGCTTTGGGCCTGGGGCTTAGCACTTAACAGCTGAAAGTACTTTCATTCAAAGTAAACAAAAGCCAAACTCCTGAAGTGCTAAGGAGCCCATTTTGCCTTACCAACACAATTATTATGTAAATAAGTTCAATGTGAAGGTATATGTAGAAATTGCATTAGATTATATGCTGTCTTGGGGGGTTGGGGGGAGGAGAGAAAATTTGGAACCGCAAAACTTGTGGAACTGAGTGTTGTAAACTAAAAGTAAAAAATAAATTTATTAAAAAAAAAGAAAAAGAAAACATTGACCATGCCTCCTTAGGTGCCCTTAGTCCTGGCTAAAATTCATTTGCAGCCAAGCCAGAGAAGATGTTGGGTAGGTTGTGGGGTCTATAAAAGTAGTAATTGCCTGTAAGAAAGGGGTCTGATTTCTGGCTCAGACTTAAAAGTTGAAGAGGAAGATACCTTATCTTACCCTGGGAGCCCCCGACTAGCTTTAATTATCTGGAGGTGGGAGATGAGACTAAAGAGCTATCAAACTGCTCTTTGTAGTATGTGTTGAGGGCATTATCCCCAAAGAAACTGAAAACCTAGTGAGGCGAAAATCCACCAGAGAGCAGGGCCATTAAGCCCAGGTGGGAGCGAGCCCAGTGAACCCAGTGAATCAATATGGAGAGTGAGAAAAACCAAGAACAGAGTCAGTGTGCCCAGGGAGAAGCAGCACCACTGAGGTGAAAGGAAAGGAATAAGGGTGTATATAGCACCTACTATGTGCCAGGCACTGCACAGAATGCTTTACAAATATTTAATCCTCACAACAACCTTCGGAGGCAGGTGCTGTTATTATCCCTATCGTATAGTTGAGGAGACAGGTAAATAGACTTGCCCAAGAGCACACAGCTAGGACATGTCTGAGGCTGGATTTGAACTCAGGTTTCTCCTACCTCCAGGCCCAGCACTCCTTCCACTGCCCCAAGCGAAAGCAGCACAATCATCCTTCGATGTTGGCTATAGGAGTTGTTCCTTATCTATTTCCCACTTGTGGGCCCCTCATGCATGATCCTTATGCTTATTTAGTCTCACCACTGATGGCGTGTCTATTTGTGAGAAAGAGCACACTATGGTTCTAAGGGAAATTGCAAATCTTTCTCTAGTACTTCATCAAATACTTGTGCTTGAACTAAAGATGTTCTCTGACTGACTAGAGGAAAAAAGTAGATACATTAGCCAGGGTTCACAAGCTATGTTTTGAATGGATATGGACTCCAGAGTACCTTGAACCTGGATAATTATTCTGCTGACCCAGCTGTGAGAAGGAACATCCACAGTGCTATATTAGCTTCAATGGGGGAACTTAGCAACCCCTCTGGTTTATTTCCCTGACTTGGTGTGTCAGAAAGGCAGGGTGGGCTCCTTAGCACTTGGTTTCATGGGTGCCCTTGAAGAGTTTGCCTTTTGTTTGCTTTGAGTAATTCAACTATTTCATTGAATCTTGCTAGATGCTATGCCCCAGGCCCAAACCCCTATTAGGTGTTACATTAACATTATTGTGTAATAGTAATTAAGGTGGGACATTTTGCTTTTCTTCTCTTAAGTGCCTTTAATGATTCTGGGGCAGATAAAGTGGGATCTTTTTGTCTTGAAGCATTTCTCAGCACTGAGACAAGTAGGGGTCATTGATTTGTATATGATGTGATCCTGGAGATGGAGAACTTTCCCAGACTCAGCCTGGGTGAGGTCAAAGCCTTCAGGGCTCCAAAAACTGGATATAACTGAGGAGAGCTTGGCATTTGATTTTT
>JAQQSZ010020491.1:0-10128 GCA_028646595.1 Phalanger gymnotis
GAGCTTAGTTTATACACATTTTCTTGCCTATTTCGGCATATGTGATCTCCACAAGGGCAGAAAGCATCTTATTCATTTTTGCATTTCTAACTCCTTCACAGAGTACCTTATACATACATATTTGTTTAATTAATTAAATTTAATTGAATATACATTTATTAATTCAACAAATGAATGATGGAATGAATGAATGAATCAAGGAATGAACTCCTATGACAGTGAAAAGAACACTATTTGAGGTCAGAGGACTTGCAGTCAAATTTAACTGTCAATTACTACTACCTGTGTAACTTTGGGCCAATCAATCACTTAATCTTTCTGGGCCTCAGTTTCCATATGTGAAAAATGAGGGGGCTGGGCTAAATGGTCTCTAAGATTGCTTTAATTTCTAAAAGCCTACCGTTCTGTGAATGAATAAGAACATTTAGCATCAGATACATGTCTAGGGATTACTTCCTTATTAGTAACAAAGGCTTCATGGTAACAAATTCTAATCTGACTTCAGTTCTTTCTTGGGTATTTTTAGACAGAGGTGGAATAAATAACAAAAACTTCAACCTTTGGTATTTGTTTGTTTGTGGCATCACAATGATGATATTGTGAGAACAAAAACATGGACTATCTTGTTGTTTTAACTTGATTTTATTTTAGCTTTAGAGAGCCCTGTTTTTTTTAATATGTCTAACTGCCTGGATGGTTGGATCTTTGAGGCCTTGGTGATTGATGAGCAATCATAAGACCCAGCCCAGTGGTTGCTGATACCAGGTTTTATCCAGCAGTGATAGGATTGAGATATAAACTTAGTGGGACCAAAGCTGTGTAGAAACTGTATTGAGTCTGAGTCCATTCTCCCTAGAGACAGAGGTATAGGGGAGAGTGTGCTCTCGAAAATTTGACAGGGAAATGTTTGGACTTCACTTCTGGTAACGTCTTTGAAATAAGTATCTCTTTGTAAAAGCCAATTGATGTTGGTTAGATATAGAAAGGGTGCTAGTCACTGTCGGCTAACAGTTGGTGGACCACAATGGAATGGGAGCATGAGACTATGGTATTAGAAAAGAGATACTGCTAACTCCCAAGGGGAACCCATAGCCAGCTTTGCCCTAGGCTAGTCAGTCCAATATACTCCCTACAGAAATATTAAGTGGTTTAAAATAGGGGGAAGAGGGAAAATGTTGGGCACACGAACAAATAAGTGAAGCTGGAAAGGGTTCCTGAAGGATATGGCACTTAAACCTAGCCTTGGAGGGCTCCAAGAGGCAGAAATGAGGAGGAACAGTTGAGGAATGAGGGACAACTTGTGTAAAAACACAGTGCAGAGGTATGTGGGATGTCATGTTATGGACAGAAATGAGTAGGCCAGTTTGCCTAGAACAAAGAGCATATGATGGAGAATAGTTTCTAATATGCCTAGAAAGATAAGGTGGAGTCAGATTGTGAAGGGCAGAGGAGTGAATGGTTTATTGTAGAGTTAATGTGTAGACACTGAAGCTTCCTGAACAAAGAATTGACGTGGTCAGATCTGTACTTTAACAATATCAATTTGGCAGCTGTGTAGAAAATGGAGGAGAGATTGACTGGATACAGCAAGATTAGTTATTAATGGAATCATTAATAACTCATCACTTCTTGACTGGACTATTACAATGCTCCAGGCAAGAGGTAATGAGGGCCAGGACTAGGGTATTTATGGTGGGAATAGAGAGAAGGCTATGAATGGGAGAGATTTTGGGGAGATAGAATTTATAGGACTTGGCAACTGAGTGAAGATGGGGGGTAAACGAGAGGAAAGAGTAGAGCAGATTTTGAGGTTGCAAAGCTAGGTAACTGGAAGAATTGCGTTGGGCCCTGTAGAAATGGGAAGTTAGGAGGAGGGGTGAGTTGAGAGAGCTCAGCTTGGATACATTGAGTTTGGGGAGCCTAATGGAAATCAAGGAGGAGATGCCCGGTAGGCAGTTAGAGAGACAGGCCTGAAGCTTTGGATAGGGATAAGGGCAATATATTTAGATTCTAGCATCATTTTCATAGAGAGAACTAGCTGTTGATGAGTTCACTGAGAAAGAGAAAGCATAGACAGAGGCAGAGCCCTGGACTATACCCAGTGTAGGGGATGGGATATGGGTGATGATCCTGCCAAGAAGACTTAGAAGCATCAGCCAGGATGACAACTGCAACAGCTCACAGTCAAGAAGACCAAGAGAGGGAGAAAGTAGATGGTGGGGTTGGGGTGGGCAACAGTGCTGAATGCAGCGTAAAGAAGTTGGAGAAAACGTCACTGGATTTAGCAAGAGAAAGGTGACTGATGATCTTACAGAGAGCGGTTTTAGTCCATGTGGTGGGGCTTGAAGCCAGGTCTCATCGAGATATGAAGGAGATGTGACAATGGTGGCAATGAGGTATAGATAACTTTCCCTTGGAGTTTGGCTATGAAAGAGGGAAGAACTATAGTATTAGAATATAGTATAGAATATACAGGGTGTTCCTAAAGTCTGGACACATAGGCAAAAATGCACATTTTCAAGAAATGAATGAAATTTTCAACAACATTTTATTTAATTGGAATATTAACAAATAACATCTTTGATGTGATTTCCATCATTTGTGATGCAAAGGTTGATGCACTTTGCAAGATTCACATGAACTCGATGCGATAACTCCACATTGCCTATGTGTCCAGACTTTAGGGACACCCTGTTGACTATAGTATAGGAATATAGTAGTCCTTTATGGGGACGATAGAGTCAAAGAAGGGTTTTTAAAAAGGCCTGAGGAGATACAGGCTTATTTGTAGGAACTAGGGAAGGTACTAGCAGGGAGAGGAACGTTGAAAAGAAGAGGGAGGGAGGAGATGATTGAAGGGGCCAAGTGCCAGAGGAGGTGAGAAGAGATAAAACACAAGGCACTGAGGGGCTGCCTTTGGTAAGGAGGGCCTCCTCAGACTTCAAACACTAGAAAGAAAAGCAGAGAGAATGAGGGATAATGCAGAAGTGATCAGAATTGTGGAGTTGGGGAGGAGAGAAAGATTATGATGTCTGAGGGGAGGTCCTCTGCTGAGTGAGATGATATCAGGCATGGTGCTTGTGGTTTGAGAAGAAAACAAGATGTCTGGAATAGGTGTTGTAAGGTGTGCAATAGAAAGTCCATTGTAGAAGGTGAGCAGGACTGTGACAGAATACTGTAAATGTGAAGTAACTCTAGGCAGCATGGTTGTGTGACTTCCTCCCACTTCAGCAGGAATGGAGAAGGCAGGTGGTAGGAGGAATCCAGACCATAGTATAAGGGGGCTTGAAGGGACTCAAAGATCAAGGTTCTGATATATCCAAGTGAGGTCGCAGAATCTACAAGGCTTTTCCTTCTTTCCTTTTTGAAACCTGAGCTCTATTTTCCCATTAGACTGTAAGCTCCTTGAGGGCAGGGACAGTCTTTCCCCTCTCTTTGTATCCTTGGCACTTAGCACAGTGCCTGACACATGGCAGGTACTTAGTAAATGTTTGATTAATATTTTCCAATATTATCTCTCACTGTAAATTTAAATATCATTATTATATTAATATTTTATATTATTGTTTTATCATATTAACTATTCCTGGTACTCACTTTTGTACTGTTCATCAAATATTAAAATATATATTCCCATAGTTTGGAGGTATCAGGTCTTTCATAAAATTTTTCTCCCTCTTTGGCCTATGGAACTGGCAGCACATAAAGTTTCACCACCTTCTTGGTGGTAGGGCTTGTCTGTTTTTGGCTCACAGGGCATGGCAAGATGAGGTGGCCAAGTATCCCATGAAATGATGGTTAATGTCGCTTGTGGGCCCAAGATAAAAGCTGTGAACCCTACTGCCGTTTAGCTGCAATTTCCCTTTATCCTCTGGGTTAGCCTATCGTGAGAATGATCAGTAACGATGCGATTCAGTTCTTCTACTAACATGTTAATTCACTGTCTATTGGACGATAATTGCTTATTTAGGGTATCCACAGCTGATGGTCTAAAAAGTGTAGGATTCTTGCAATTTCTGATTCCCTTCCCACTAATGTGACACAATTACTCTGGCAATAAAATGGGAAGGCACGGGTCAGAGCTATTTAAATTTTTCCTTTGTTTGGTGCATTACCACAGCCAAGTAATTCATCACCCGGGGGCCAAGGGGCTAGCAGCAAGCCTCTTTACTCATTCAGTCTAGCTCTCTGACTGCAGACGAAATAGCTGGGATTGTATCTGAAACTTTTCCAGCTTATCAGAACCCACCTGGGCTTGAGGAGAGAGGAAGACATTTGGAACATTCAAAATGGGAAATTAGACAGGGATTTGCTTCATCTACAATGTCTGGCTTTAGTAGTTGGAACAAAGGATTTGCCAGAATATGCTGAAATGTTTTTGGGACAGGGTAGTACCTGGTAGTAGTCCAGTTTTTTGGGGAAAGGTATTACTTTTGAGGGGGGAGGTTATTAAAATGTAATTTTTTAGTGGCAATTAGGGTTAAGTGACTTGCCCAGAGTCACATAGCTAGTAAGTGTCTGAGGCTGGATTTGAACTCAGATCCCTGGCTCCAGGGCCAGTGCTCTATCCACTGCACTATCTACCTGTCCTTTAAAATGTATCCTTAAGATAATGATGTATGAATTGTGATAGCGTGCAATGAAACACATTGGACTACGAGGTGAGGGTCTGGTAGATTCTGTTTCTTGTCACTGTGACTTTGCCCAGGCTGCCCCCAGTGCCTAGAATGAACTTCTTTCTTACTGCTGTCTCTCAGAATCCTTTTTTCTTCAAAACTTAGCTCTAGGCCCCCTTCTATGTGAGGCTTCTCCCTTCTCCTCCCACTCACACCATTAGCTCGTAATTATTTTCTTTCTACTTCCATATATGCAAGTCGCTCTCCCCGTAGAACATAAACTCCGCGAAAGCAGTGACCATTTCATTGTTTTTGTATCTCAGAGCACACAGCAGGCACTTTTTAAGTGGCTATTTATTGATTTATAGATTGATTCTAGTCCTAGCTTCTTTCACTGTCTGTCTTACCTTGGATGAGGCACTTCATTCCTCAAATTTTCCTACCAAGACAGTAGGTTTAGAACATAAGAAGTTGGACTCCGAGGTCCTTTCCAGCTCTTACATTCTGTGAATCTATGATTCTACTGTCTTGGTTGATAAATTATTAAAACATTGCAGTGGATTTATCACTGTCAAATATCTATTAAGGGTCTATGTTCATAGAGTGCTGTGCCAGGCATCTTGTGAACCAGGTTAAACCTACACAGCTTTTTTGCATCTCAGAGGTATGGCCATCTTCTCAGCTGGTATTTTTTTTCTTGCTTGAGCTGTTTGTCTGCCTAACTTGGACCATAAGTCTCTGGGGTCAGGAACTGTGTCTTCTATGTATCTTGTACAGACATACTGTCAGCACTCAATAACCAATGATAATAATAAAGAAAACGCTATCTAGGGAATGTCAGGACATGACAAAAAAAATTCTATGCCTGTTTTTTGTTAAGTAAAGGCCAAGTGAGTGCTTGTATTCATCTGAGAGTAGGAGGATGGAGGCAATATAGGAAGATTCTGAATGTTTTTCTAAGGTAGCTGGGTTAAATAATCGTGGAAGGGCTCCATGGAGAAAAGGTGGAATAGCTGCATTTCCCTTTCTTTGATTAGTGAAATATCAGGTAGCTCCTCTGGTTAAATTGCAACAACACCATTAAAAAACACACCACCACCCTGGGTGCTCCGATTAATGGTAACAGCACTTCAGGAAACTGAGTTTCTGCTCTCCCATTTCCGGTTTTAATGAGAGAACAGTCATTGGAATGCTACTAGTTCTAGGTCAGGTCAAAGGCACATAACGAGTGGTCTGTGTTTATGAATGACTTTTGATATAGTTTCTTGCTCTTTGCACCCTGTGGCAAATCCTTCCCTCCCCTTTGGCATTTTCTACAACAATTCTCCAGGCTAATCATTGACTTAATTTTTCAGCTTATTCCTTGTTCTGACTTGCTTATGGTAGATAATGAATGGATCGAAAAGAATTGTGGAGTTTGACAGTTGAAAGGGACCTCACTGGCCATCTGGTCTAACTCATACCCAAAAGGACAGCTGGCTCTAACATATCTGACATTGAGAGGTACCATGGTATGGTAGGAAGGCCATGGAGTTTGGAGTCAGAGAACCTGGGTTCAAAACCCAGATTTTTCTATTTACTGCCTCTTGGGCAAGTTGCAACCTTTCTGGACCTCAGTTTCCTCATCCTGTAGTGAGAAGATTGGATTCCAAGACCCCTGGGGTACGTCTTACTCTAAATATTTGAGCCTGTATGTGGTCATTCAGTTTATGCTCAAGGACTCCCAAGGAGAGAGAACTCACTACCTCCTGAGGCAGCCCACTGGATTTTTGAACAGTTTTTCTTAGAAAATTTTTCCTGATATTAAGACTAAATTTATTTCTTTGTAAAAGCCACCCATTGCTCCTGGTTCTGACCTTTGGGACCAAATATAACAAGTCTAATAACATATGCCAGCCCTTTAGATACTGGAAGAGAGCTATCATCTTTCCTCTGATTCTTCTCCAGACTAAACATCCTACTCTTGGCTTCCTATGGCAATTCCCTCTCCTTCTCTTTCCCCCAAAAAGGACGTGGGTCCTTCAACCCAGCCTCATCTAACATAGACTGAAGGATCTTCTCTACCTTCGATGCTTTCCTCTGGACTCTCTGCAGCTTAATAATGCGCTTCCTTGAGTTCTTAGATCTGAGGGCAATTTTGGAGACATGATCTGACAAGGGCACAGAACTGGACTATCACTTCATTTTTTCCTGGAGGCAATGACTCTCTTGCAATGCAACATTCCACTGGCCTTTTTTCTTTTTCCTTCATGCCCCTATCATACTTCTGACTTACACTGAGCTTGTAGACCGCTAAGCACTCAGATCTTTTCATGGAAACTACTGTGTGGCCCCCATCCTATACATGTGAAGTGGATTTTTGGAACCCAAGGGTAAGATTTTATCTTTATCCCATTGTGTTTCATCTTATTTGATTCAGCCCAAAGCTCCCTTCTGGCAGGATATTTTTGGATGACTCTGGATGACTCTGTCATCCAGGGTGTTAGTGATCCTTCCCAGCTTGGTAGCATCTGCAAATTTGATAAGCATACCTTTATCCAAGTCATTGATAAACACGCTAAATATTTTCTCAGGGCTAGAGCATAATTTTTAGAACAGATAAAGTTGAGGTTATTTTAATCATTTACCTACATAAAGGGCTTGCCATGACTGTTTACCTATATGGGCACATGACAAATCCTCACCATCATGGATTCAAGATGCTATTTTGTGCTGATGACATGGTGAGTTTTAGAAAAGTTTGCCTACATCTGGGTTCCAAAGGATAAAGAAGGATGAAGATAAGAACTATTGTTCCCTTATGACATAGTAACATAGTTTTTTTCACTCATCCCTCAATCCCCCAACAAAAATGCATCTTTACATCTGTACTATAATTGTTCCATCCATGGCATTTAGTAAAAACCGTCCTTGGAAAAACCAGGTCAGTTGTGTAAAGGCTCCCAACAGTTCCATGTTTTCTAGACTATAAAGATTGCCCGCTTTTTAAAAACAACGACCAACCAACAAAAAAAGGGCTTTTTTTTGGTTGTTGTTGCTGCCTCTGAATTTTCCCATTTCATGCTCCCTGGGTGGATCTCTGTAAAATAAGTCTGTGGAAAATGGGTAATGAGGAAATCATTGCCTTAATTGAAGGTCACATCTACAAAGATCCAGGTAAGTATACTTTGGCTGACGGAAAAATCCCCCAGAGTGATATCCTGCTGCCCTAAAATAGAGGCTTGGTAGTAATTTGTCGGAGCCACCTTGGTCCCCTGGCTGGTGTTTGACCCATTGTCTTCCTTAATCCCACAACCAGGTAATTTCCATCACTAATGGCTACCCAGAGTTGAGGGAGTAAAGGGAAGACACTCCAAGGGGGGTCCATAAATGAATAGGAATGCTCTGGACTGTGTTTAAGTTCCCTGGACGCAGATTCATTCTAAATCCTCTTGATGCTGCCTTGATGTGACTTGCACATCACATAACTGTTTGCAACCTTTAATGTGCCCCTTTCGGATCCAAGGGGTTTATCCTCTGGTTGTGTCTCTGTTGTAACCCCTACTTAAAGCTTTACTCTTAAAAGAAAAGGGAAAGAGAGAATTGTCATTCTTCACAACAGGTATTGAAGGTTCAATTCTTAGGCTCAATCTCAGAGAAAATTACAAAAACAAAAATTGCATTTCTGTGAACTCCAGTTTCTGAATCCACAGGTGGATCCTGGGCTATGTCAAACAACACTGCAATTATCTCACACTAGCTATATTATCCTGGGCAAATCACTTAAGGGCTCTGGGCCTCAGTTTCCTCATCTGTAAAATGAGGCGGTTGGATTCAACTCCAGTAAGGCCCCTTCTAGGTCAAAATCCATAGGGTTCCCTTACCAATGCTATGGCAGTGATGTGTAGTGGAAAGAATGCATGAGCATAACTGTAACAAGGCAGAAGATCTGGGTTCTAGGTCCAGCTTGACTGCCTGAGCTTCCTTGAGCAAGTCACTTAACAATTTCCTCCCTATCAAATGATCACAGTAATACCATCATAGGGCTATCTCTGACAGAGCTTTAGTGGGAATCGAATATATTTGAAAGTGTTTTTAAAACCATAAAAATATCATGCAAATGTAAGGTATAACTACTTAAGAGTAGTTTTACCTCACACTTTTACTCACTGCAAGTTAGCCACCCCCCCAACCTCTTTTTTTGCAGACTAGTTGTTCCTGTCTTGGAGAGGCCATTAATGCAGTGACCACCCAATGGCCAGATCCTAATGCTGATCAGTATAGAAGATGTAACCTCTTCCATTTTCCTGATGTGGGCCAGTCTGCCCCTCCTGAGGCACTCTGGTAGCCTTCCATTCCAAGAGCTCACCACATTAGTGCCAGACTATATATGAACAGCTGATTGGCTTTAGTCCTCCTATATCTCAGAAGTCTTGCAGACTCAGCCTTCCCAGAAGAAGGGACCACAAGGACCAGCCCCTTTTGAAATTCGAGTGGTTTGACAAACTAAAATACATGACCTCAACAATTATGCTTTTTACAAAGATGTGTGCTAGCTCCTCTCTCTTCTCCAGAGAAATGTTAAATTCTATAATTTTAGTTCTTGATAAATTTATTTGGGGAGATGGTTAGGCAGTTCAAGACTTATAGATGTTGTGTTCCAAAAATGTGTTTATAAAATGGTTGTTGGAACTCATAATACAATGGACCACCCAAACGATATCATAAGTTTTAGGCCCCTAGACCAACTCACAAAACCTACTTAACACATAATATGATTGAAATAATAACCCCAAGCTCTCTGAATTTGGAGCCTAAGATCTTAAGGTCCAAGCCTGGAATTCTGGGCCTTGAGCCTCTACTAAAATCCTGGGCACCTCCCCCACAACTGCCATGAATCCTATGGACAAATAAGAAGTGCAGGGAGTAAAGAGCTGGGGATAGATAGACCCTGGCAGCAAAGCAGCTTCCATGGCAGCCTTGTGGGAAAACTGGGATATCATGGATAACTTGGCAGCTCCTGAAGACTAATGATGCTAACCATTTGAAGAGTGCCACTATCAGGGGATCATGTCAGGAGATATGACTAAGTTTTGGGTTGTTAGTAAGTCTCAAACTACCTATATTCGATTTATGTAGTGTAGTTGTGAATAAGTAATATTGTGTAGTGGATAGCCAGCTGGCCTGAAAGAAAGGAAGACCTGGGTTCGAATCTTGCTTCTGACACATACCACACACATATACATATACATATATATATGCATATATATACATATACATATATATTTATCTCTGTATTTGTTGCTTAGTTGCATCTGACTCTTATGACCCCATTTTGGAGTTTTCTTGGCAAAGATACTGGAGTGGTTTGCCATTTCCTTCTCCAGCTCATTTTACAGATGAGGAAACTGAGGCAAAGAAGGCTAAGTGACTTGCTCATGGTCACACAGCTAGTAAGTGTCTGAAGCCAGATTTGAACTTATGACCATGATACTTGCTGACTCCAGGCCTGGCGCTGTACGCTCTGTGGTGC
>JAQQSZ010020492.1:0-10128 GCA_028646595.1 Phalanger gymnotis
AGAAAAATCTGTAATTCAAACGCATGTGAAAATTAATGCTGAAAACTAAAGATGTAAATAAAAAAAAAGTCACTTAACTGCTGTCTGCCTCAGTTTCCTCAGCTGTAAAATGAGGATAATAATAAAAGCACCTACCTCAAAAAAAAATACTATCTCGATATTTGCTAAAATGAACAATATAACTATGGGAAGGAGATTTTGTTTTGTTTTGTTTTTTTCTTCATCTGCTGATAAAACTAAAAAACTTTTGGTACAAATAAGATGAAACAAACTTCTTACACACAACTCACCAAAATAGGCACAAAATATATAACAGTAAGGCCATAATAACAATGTAGATGATAATTGTCAAAATTCCTCTGTAGGTCTGTATTGCAAAGTATAGAGACTCTCCACGCAGAAGATAGAAGAAGTAAACCATGTATTCAGGCACCAGAGAACCATATCCCACAAGCCATTTTTTTAATCTATCAGAGCAGTAAAACATTCCACACACAATATAACAGCTTCTCTTAAGTCTTTTATTCAAATGTCAAACTTTCTGTTCAGCTCAGGTCTTTTCATCAAGAATGCTCAAAAGCCTTCTAGTTCTTTAAAATCCATTTTTGCTCCTGAAAATTATACTCAGTTTTGCTGGATAGTTGATTCTTGGTTATAATTCTAGCTACTTTGCCTTCTGGAATATCATATTCCAAGTTCTCTGATTCTCTAATATGAAAGCCATTAACGTTGTGGGATCCTGATTTGTGGCTGGATGATATCTGACTTGTTTCTTTCTAGCTGTTTGCCATATTGTCTCCTTGAGCTGGAAGCTCCAAAATTTGCCTAGAAAATTCCTCGAAGTTTTCATTCGGGGTTCTTTCAGGTGGTGATCTCTTAATCCTTTAAATTTCTATTTTATCCTCTGGATCTAAGATATCAGGGAAGTTTTCCTTTGCAATTTCTTGAAGTATGGTGTCTAGGCTCTTTTTTTATCATAGCTTTCAGGTAGGCCAGTAATTATTAAATTATCTCTCTTAGATCTATTTTCCAGGTGAGTTGTTTTTCCAATTAAATATTTCACACTTTCTTTTTTCATTCTTTTTTATTTTGTTTTATTGTTTCTTGGTGTTTCATAAAGTCATTAGCTCTCTTGTGACCAAGCACAAGAACTCCTCTTAATTCTGGGAACTGTGACCCAGAACTTTTTATGAGCATTGGAGCTGCCAGTCAGTTCCAGCTGCATCTAGTGCCAGCAAAGGCTCTTTTTGATGAGCTGCTCAACCCTATTACATTGTCTGGGGTGAGAGCTCTCAAAGCAGCAACAGCAGCTGCTGCTGCTGCTGCTGCTGCTACTGCTGTGGATATCACAGTCACCACCAAGGCCAACTACTGGCCAAGGCTGAAAAAAATTTTGTTGTTTCTTCCACTCCAAAATTTGACACGAGGAATTATTTTAAAGTTGTTTGGAGGGGGAATACTGGGAGAGTTAAGATAGGTTGCTGCTTGTACTCAGCCATCTTGGTTCTCCTCTCTCTTTTATATTATTCCAAAAGGCTTTTCAAACTGATTTTGCTACCAATAGTTTTATTTGTAGACTTAAAATAGGACTGTGCAAATATTTTTCAATTAATCCATTATTCAACAGTTTTCTAATGCAATTAAGGAAAGAAACACAGAAATTGATAAAACGTGTTTCAAAAACTAGTAACTTAACAATAGAATTTGAATGAGAAAACATAAATATCTATGAAATTAAAATATATACAATGTTTAAAAAAGGACTTATGGTTTATTTCTACATTATTAAACCATGGTAAAGTAGAAAAGAAGAAAAAAATAGAAGCTGATAAAATTCCCCATGACTATTAATTCTAAGTTGAAGACTCATTTTCAAAAATTAACAACTCATTGGTAGAATATAGCCTTCTTTCTTAAACTGCTCTGGTTACAAAAAAAATCAATTGCATTCAGTTTAGAGTATCCACATTCAAAGATGGTCACAAATGATGAGTTTCCTGTTTGAGCAAGCCAGTTTTCAAAAGTCATCTTATGTATGCCATAATATCTTTGATGACAACAAACATTTGGAAATAGGGTTACATTCCAAATCTGCATAGTAACCCAGATGTCCTTCTTTCTTACTTTTGTGATACTGTTCAGGAAGGTGAAGGGTTCAATGATTGATTGATTACTGAAGCAAAAATACATATCCATTTTTATCTTCTTAAAGATGCATCTCAAAGATTCAGTAAGCCTATCGCTGACAAAGGCATTTAACATTGTTCAACTATTGGTATAAAATGCACCATTACCAAATGTTGGTGACTTTTTTCTACCCATCAATTTATTTAATTTATGAAAGTCTCAGTGTCATTTTACATAAAAACAACAACACTTATCATCCTATGGACAACATTTTTAAGGAAAAAAATTTGCTTTCAAAGTTTTAATGCAGTAGTTTGTAAGGTACAAATTAACTGCAAATCAGTTCAATGTAATTTAATTCAATAACCATCAAGCAACTGCTGTGCTAGTTGTTGGCATAAAAAAAAATCAGACAGCATATAGTCCCTGACTTTAAGGAACTTTACATATAATTGAGAGATTTTTCTTTAAAAGAACCCATTATTTCTACTGTAATAAGGGGAAACAAGATTATATTTTGAGGTGAAATTTGTAAAGGGCTAGTCCTGGAGTTAAGAAGACCTAGGTTCAAGTCCAATCTATCATATCCTAGATTTGAGACTCTGGTGAAATTTTTTGAACATTTCAGTGTCTCAGGAATCTCTCCAAGTCTGTAAATTACAGATAAACTGTTGATTTTCCTTTTCTGGCTGGAGTTTCTACACAGGCAATTCCCTATACTAATTAAATAACAGATCTTGAAATGAAATAAAATAGGAGCAGAATATTTTTTTCAAAAGCAAGAAGAGGACAAACAAAGTTCTTTGAGAAATATGAGGAGGAAGAGAATATTTCCAGTTGGTGTAATCAAAGTAGTCTTCCTGGAAGAGACAGTAACTTTAACCATTAGATTACTTAATAAACATATCCAAATAGCCTAAAAGTACTTCACATAACTCACCAAAGATAGGATATAAAAATAATTTAGTCTCGAATAACATTTTTGGTAGTAACCACATCTTTTGATTTATATAGTTTATAGTAGAACGGAATACCAGTATCTTGTTGAAATTTGCTGCTACTTAGCTCTGCTGTTTGAACTTTAATGCAGTAACACATTCCTTTCACTGTGTCATAGAAAGTGCTAAAGCAAAGAGTATCATCTGGATCTACTGACACCAACATAATAGTGAAATTCTTCATCTTACAGGTAAATATAAATCTTCTGGAACACAGAAATATAGCTGATAGGCGGTATTTGGCACTGTGTATTAAAACTTAAAATATCTACCCAAAGTAAAGCAAAGACTAGTGTAGATTGGAAATTTTTCAGTCAACCAAGATCGATAATGGAAACAAAGTCACTTTCACTGTGAATAGGTTAGAATTTAAGGATTTTTTGCTGTTCTTGTTTTTTGGGTGGGGGCAAAGTGAAGTAAACGAGACTCATGATCATAACTGTCTTTCTTTGTCTGTGTATGAATATCTTTTCATTATTTTAGAGATTCAGCTTGTCTCAGTGTTTAATTTGCTTCCCTCACATAAGGCACTTTGGAAGGAATACTAGTGAATCTACAGTGTCACAGAAGAACATTTTAAATGGGACCAAAAAGCCCTAAGTAAATGATTAAGAAGTGAATGTTGCTACAAACCCCAACAGCAGTGTCTGTGTAAGCAAAATAATGTGGGGACATGTAATGGAGACAATATGATATAGTGAAGAGTGGCTGGGGCATAAACCATGGAGTCACAGCATTTGGGTTTGAATTCCATTTCCTTGATTTACTGCTCATGTGACCTTGTACAAGTCATGTATCCTCCTTGGTCCTTGCTTTTCTTATTTGCAAAATAAGAATATGATACTTAATATTACATCATACAACTTCTAGGGTACTTTTTAACTCCAAATCAATGATCCTAGGTCTGTAGTTATAATTCATTCCAGATACAAGACTTGTTCTCATTGGCTATTTACCCAGAGGAGTTCCACATATTATCTTACATGAACCTCATAACAACCCTATCAGATAGGGAATATTATTATCTCTAGTATACAGATTAAGAAATTGAAGCTGAGAAAGGTTAAGATCTTTGATCAGGGTCATACCTAAGTAAGTATCTGAGGGAGAATTTGAACTTAGGTCTTCTTGATTCCAAATCTAGCATGTTATATACTGTACCTCTTAACTCTCTCATATAAATTGTAAACTGGCCAAACTTATAAGTACTTCAACAATCCAGCTAGCACCTGCTGTGGGGGTGTAAAACCAACAACAATCAGCTCACAGAATGCTGCAAGCCTAGGTTCTTTTCATCTGCTTTACTAAGGAAAGCAACGTTAAGGGGTTAACAATCTTACTTTAATCCAGCATACAAATATCATTCACTTAGTTCTAGGGAAAAAGCCAGCACCCTGAACTTCAGAGCAAATACAAACAAATTACGAACATTGACAGACCTTGTCTGATTCAAATCCCAATTCACAGTTACTAGAGTTTAACCAAGTCTGAACATCCAGGCAAGCTGGAGGGCTCTTAACTATAGCTGCCTGGAGTCTCTACATCAGCTAGCCACCAAGAGTGAGAGCCCTGAGCACATAGCTCTGTCTTCTCTTTTTATGCACTCTTTAGCCATCATCAAATGACATCTGAGTGACCAGAACTTAAGCTCCTACTATTGGCTCTGGAGTTAGCAACTCCACCTAGGACCTTGAGGGCTTCACACCCACATTGAATTAGCACCTAATAGCTAGAGGTTTTGGGCCTACTTGGGAGCAAAGATATAATCAGACCTCCCTTCAATGGCCCCACCTGGAGCCCCATCTTAGTTACCAATTCACACCCACATAATCGTAGTACCTAGTAAGACTCAATCAAAGACACTTAATTAATCATTTTAAAACAGTAAGAAAGTCCCAACTTAATTGATATCACAATAGGTTAAGATGTCATCAATGAAATTACTGACAATTTTAATAGATGCTCAGAAGAGTTGTGACATTTCATCTGAAGGTAAAGAGTAACAGTTATTATAATTATAAAAATAGCTATTGATGATATAGCATTTAAAGTTTACAAAAGTCTTTACGAATACTATCTCCATTGATCTTGAATTACCTAACTGGATATGGACAATTCACATGAGGTCATTGTGGATGTTGGAATATAAATCTATCAAATGGACATTTTGGTTAAGACATGGGAGCATTTGATTTCTCTTAACATGATTCATTTTTTAAACTTCCTAGGAAGTTTATTTTTTCCTTTTTATTTTTCCATCTTATTCATATATTTTGTTTTAACAACATTCATTTCCAAATATATTTCTCTGGCATACATAGCTTAAAGAGTGAGCCATCTTTGGTAATGAAGATTGAAAAAAGGAAGAAAAATCAAACAGTTTTGCAAAACTAGCCAATGTATTACCCACATCTGACAGTGTATGCAATATTCCACACTCATGGTTGCTCACTTCTGCAAAGAAGATTATGTGAAAGATGTATATTTCTTGCAGTGAGGGTTGCCTATGTTATGGGCTATTTAAACAAACAAAAAAACAAAAATAACATAACAGCTTCTTCAAAGTGACATAACCCTGTCATGTTCATGAAATTAATACATTGGTCCAATTTCACATGGTTCTTAAATGTAATGTTTTGTGAAGGTTTTCCCTTAATATATTGAATGTCATACTGATGGAATGATAAATGTGTATATATTTGAGGAAGTTGAAGTTAAATGTGCAGAGAAGTGCAGAAAAAACTGCTTGGAACTAAAACTACATTTTCTTTCTCTATTAAAATAAAATCTGCTTATTTCAGTAATACAAGATGGCACAGGAGATTAGAAATGCATCTGACACCTTTGGCCAATCAATCTGAAAATTCAATCTAAGTCAAGAATAACTTCACACTCTTTTGTATTTAAAGGCTAGTAGTTACCCCAACTAGAATAAATTCCTGATTTAGATTCAGTCGAGTATAGCTAGTGAATGCTATAAAACCAAAAACAAAACAGAAACTAGATAGTTCTGTGGTTGGTAGGTTGGATGAATAATTGAATTATTTCAATCTTAAAGTATGGCCACATTTCACTCCTAATTAAAGCATTAATGACTGAGATGCATTGTTGGGAGTAGATGATAAAGTAAGAAGGGAAGAGAAAGGAAAACAGAAGAGGTAAACAGTATGTATTCTGAAACACTAGTGGAAAATTCAGAAACAATATATTCTTTATTTTTCTTTCCCTTCCTCCATAAAGGAAATGCCAAAGAGACTGAGCAAAATGGGGGAAACATACTTCAGAATTACTTAAAGAATGAACACTGGTATTAAAATGCATGAAATCAGGCTCAAAAGAGTTGCTAACCCTTTCTTAGCACATTCAGAAGGGGTATTAATGATAGAGTCAAAGAATGTTAGATTTGAAAGGGATGATAGCAACAATATAGTGCAATGAGTAACCAAAAGGAATTTCCACCAAGTGGTCCTACGGTTTGAATAAAAATCAATGCTTATGAACTCACACTGGTTTTATTACTGATGGGATTTCTAAAAGCATAGAAATAAATCATAGAAATAAAAATAAGTTGGAAAGATCGTTTGATCCATTCCTTTACCTTCAAGCAGAAGAATATTCAAATATGTAAACTATATAGAGAAATAATTTCTATTTCTTTCAGCAAAGAGTATCTAATGAAATTGTTATTGTCTAACTTTTACCGCACCCTGGTTCTGGTTTTTACTGTCTACTTTCTGAGTGATTGGCAGTAGTCAGTTGTGTAACTTTGGAAAGTTACTCAATTAGTCAAAGACTTTATTTCCTTATTTGTATGGTAAGAGAAGGTGGATGAGAAAGAGTCTAAAATATCTTCTAGCTCCAAATTTCTATGATTCCTAGTGTTGATAGCACCAAAAAGTACTTTGGGAATCCATAACAATATTTACAATCATAAGAGTCTGTCAGTTCTCTTATATATGGCTGAATTATATTCAGTTTAAATTAACATCCAGTCTTCCTAAAACAGAAAGACTGTCTTGTAATTATCCCTCTCAAATATTCTTCTTGTATTTGGAAACAGTAACTAAGTCACCCTTTAGCCTTCTCTTTCATAGACTAAACAATTCTGATTCCTTTGTCCTGCCGTATTACTTATTTTCTGTACCTTTGTCTTTGTTGTTTTTTCTGAATTTGATGATTTTTCCAGATCCCTTATAAAATGTAGCATACAAAATTAGGCTTAATACTCTAATAAGTATATAAATCATGGTAATAAAAACCACACAAACCTTTATGGGAGAAGCATTATTTCTTGATGTTTGAATGTCATCTTTTTTGTTTGTTTCTTTCTTTCTAAGTCATGTTGGTCTTAGTGACATCACCACTACCTCTGCAGTTTTTCTTCTTCTGCTAACTAGCAATTTCTTTGATTCTATTGCAGTCATTGCTTTGGAATCCCTAAGCACTACCTTTCAGAATCAAGAATATCAGATTTGGAAGGTACCTGAACAAGAACCCCCCATACAACATCTTAAAAATATTCAGCAAGCCTCCAAACAAAAATCTATACTAATAAGAAAACCACTATCTCCCCAGGAATTCCATTCAACTTTGGGGCCATCTTAATCATTAGGATTTTTTTTTGCTGCTGCAGCTGTTATATTTTGTAGCCCTGGGGCCAATCCTCTACTTGATGGCCATCCAAATATGAAAACAAATAAGGAAATACCGTACTAAATATATTCGAAAGAAACAAACTCTTAAGGTTGGAGAGCATCAACAACTGGTGGAAATGAGAAAAGGCCTTTTGTGGAAACAATACTTGAAAATGAGCCTGAAGGGGCATTAGTATTGAAGAAGCAGAAATGAATAACAGTAGCATTCGAAGTATGGAGGACAGTCACTCCTGAATGTCAGGCTCATCAAAGGCTGATATGTGAGAAGTGTCAACTAAAAAGTCTGTCTTGGACTGCATAGCTTGTTTACATACACACACACGCACGCACGCACGCACGCGTGCGCGCATCATTGTTCTTCTCTAGTTGAAGCCTAATGAGTCTTCCAAATAAGATACTGCATGGAATGAACTGTAGATCAACACTTGATGAGGTGTCACATTGTTACATTCTTCAAACTGATACCAATGCATTAATCTTTTGGGACTGGCCCTCTCGTTACTATTGCTTTTTGTATGATTAGTTGTTCTTTTTTTCTTTTCATGTTAATAAAAGCACAATGAAACATATAGCCTTAGCTGTGTACTTAGACATCAGTCTGTTTTGTTTTATTTTGAGGGTAATTATCTGCTGGATTTATTAAGTAATATGGATGTGAATAATTGGCCGTTATTGGCTATGGTTAATATATATCTCATTATATATTATATCATGTAACATAATAACTTATCTGTTAATATATCACTTAAATATATTATATAAGTATATATGCATATATACATGAATAACATATACGCATTGTATACATATTGTAGAGAGAAACAGAGACAGAGACAGAGAGAAGGGAAGAGGGGTGAAAGTTCTATATATTAAGTGTATGTTCATGTGAAAGTGTGTATATACATGTAACAGTGTGTGTATGTGTATGTGAGCACACACACATATGCAGGGGGGCAGCGAGTGGAGGTTTGTTTAACAAGAAGACTAGTTATTCACTCCCAGTTTACTTCCATCTTTTATGATCAGTTACCATTTCCTAATTCAAACCTTTAGCTTCTATTTTCTCTTAGTCAATGCCCTCATTCTAGAGGCCAGAGAACAATGTGTTTGTTGCTGCAGTTCAGTCATTTCAGTCATGTCCAACTCTTCTGGAATGAACAAATTAGACCCAGGGAAGCTTCTCCTGGTCTTTACTCACACAGCCAACATTCCACTTTCATCAAAAGGAAATACTAGATTCAGCTTTTCTCTGCACAGGAAGTTCACAAAATAGAATAATCCATAAGAATTTCTCTCATTTATATGTCTGTGCTTGAGACAGACAAGAACCCTGGAAATTGAGGCACAAGGTCCATATCTCTGTCTTACTTTCTCTTTGTTACTGTGCAGACATCGTGCCTTACTCCACACCCATTCTTTCTCTTTTTTTTCTTGCCTTTATTCTCCTTTCTCTGAAACATTTCATTCAAATTTAGGCATATTTCAACTCATTATAAGCATTCCATATGGCAAAGTCATGTTTCAATTAATTTCTGATGCCACACTTTGTTCACAAATAATGAGGCAATTAAATCAGAACAGTTATGACTGATCATTTCACCTAGCTGGAAAATTCAAAGCTAATTAGCCAGCATTCATATCCAAGGTTACATACACATACAAACGTACATACATACATACATACATACATACATACACACATAATATATGAATATACACACATAGATATGTACACACACATATGTGTGTATATACACATATACACACATACATAGATATAATATGCATATATATACATACATATAGGTGTGTATATATATATGTATATTATATATATATAGTGTGCATATATGTATATTTGCCTCATTAGTCTAGACCTGGTTTTTCTGATAAAGTCCCTCTTCTGATGAAGTTTACAAATATTTGGCAATTTATCATCTTAGAGATTTGTTTGATGCTCTTTGAGGTTAATTGATTTGACCAGGATATGTCAGAGCAGAGATTGAAAACAAAATTATCTTTATTCCAGTGTCATCCAATACACCACAATATGTCTCTGTATGTATGTACATATGGATGAAAAGATAAATGGATGGATAAATTGATGAATGTGTGTATCAATGCATGAATGTATATTCAATATCTGCTTCAAAGGTCTGTTTTAAGCTATATTTATTTTTATAAGAACTAGGTGGTAAATCTCTGTGCCCCATTGCCTGTGCATCTTATTTTCTAGTTGCATAAAAAAAAAAAACTTTTTTCTCCCCTCTTCCCTTCCCATCCACCCTGCCTAAGAAGTACTCATGTTGTGAAAGACTAACTATATTTTGCTTCTTCCTAACCTATCC
>JAQQSZ010020493.1:0-10128 GCA_028646595.1 Phalanger gymnotis
AGAAAGGGGGATAGGTTAGGAAGAAGCAAAATATAGTTAGTCTTTCACAACATGAGTATTGTGGAAGGCTTATACATAATGTTACGCATGTGGCCCATGTTGAATCTCCTGACTTCTTAGGGAGGGTGGATGGGAAGGGAAGAGGGGAGAGAATTTGGAACTCAAGGTTTTAAAAAAATAGATGTTCAAAAGTAAAAAAGTTTTTTTTTTTTTGATGCAACTAGAAAATAAGATGCACAGGCAATGGGGCATAGAGATTTATCTTGCCCTACAAGAACGGAAGGGAAAGGGGGAGGGGAGGGGAATGGGGCAACGGAGGGAAGAGCAGACTGGGGAACAGGGCAACCAGAGTGTACGCCATCTTGGAGTGGGGGGTGGTGGAAATGGGGAGAAAATTTGTAATTCAAACGCCTGTGAAAATCAATGCTGAAAACCAAACATGTCAAAAATAAATTAAAATAAATTTAAAAAAAAAGTAAAGCATATTACTCATATGAAAAAAGATGCAATGTGTGAACCCATCATCAAATAAAGAAGAAATAAAGGCAAATTTAGGAGATATTTTGCCCAATTGTGGCCTAGAAAAACTAACAATCTGAGTGAAATGGATGAATATTTTAAAAAAATAAACTGCCCAAATGGGGAAATAGCATACTTCAGTAGTCCTATTTTAGGAAAAGGAATAAAACAAACCATCATTGAGCTCCCTAAGAAATAATCTTAATGATTAGATGGATTGATGAATGAATTCAAAATATTAAGAAAGAAACTTTAATCCCAATACTATAAAACTATTTGAAAAAAATAGGCAATGTAGAAGTCCTACCTAATTCCTTTTGTGACAAAAATTCAGTTTTAAACCAGGGACAGCAAAAGTAGACAAAAAAAACTGTAGACCAGTTTCTTTAATATTGATGAATAGATTTTAAATAAAATATTAGCAAGGAGATTACAACACTATATCACAAAGATCATACAATGTCAACACATGGGATTTGTACCAGCAATATAAGACTAGTTGAATATTAAAAAAAAGTAGCAGTATAATGGACCACATCCATTACAAAACAACAAAAATGCTATGATTATGTAAATAGATGCAGAAAATGGCTCTAGTAAATGCATCTCTTCCTTCTAAAACCACTCGAAAATATAGTAATCAACAATACCTTTCTTGAAATGATAAGCTCTAACTATCTGAAGACCAGATATTTTCTGTAACGGGGTAAAACTTGAAGCATCCCCAAGAAAACCAGGAGTGAAGCAAGGATGTCCATTTCCAGCATCATTACTCAATATGGTCCTAAAGATGCTAGCTATAGCAACAATAAAAGAAGAAATACATTGAAGGAATGAAATAGACAACAAGGAAACAAAACTATTACTCTTTGCTGATGATATGGTAGTATGCTTAGAAAATCATAGAGAATCAATTAAGAAACTAATTGAAAAAATTAATAAGCTCAGTAAAGTTGCAGGATATAAAATAAACTCATATAAATCATCAATATTTCTGTAAACTACCAACAAAAAAGAACAGAAAAAAGAGGAGAATTCCATTTAAATAACTGCCGTCAGTATAAAATATTTGAGTCTCCTTCTGTAATGGCAAGCAAAATGGGACTTTTTGTTTTGGAGTGCTTCTCAGCACTAAAGCAATCAAGTGCCTTTGCGTCTTGCCTTTATTTCAATCAAGAGTCTTTGATTAAATTGAAAGTCTTTGATGATCTGATTAAGTCACTGGAACCTTAAGTCACATAGGTTTGAGTTGCGTGGTTGTCATGCTTTCTGACCCTGAGGAAGTGTATATATACTCTGAGGTTAGCATTTTGCTGGGGTCTCACTCACTTGAAGAGTGTCATGTGATTTGACCAGATGAGACTGTGGGTAGCCATTGGGGCCCCCAGCTTTGAAAACCCAAATGTTGGTGCTTTTCTCTCTGGTAATTATGTATGTAATGTCTTAGACAGACAGTTAGAAGCCTGTCTGCAAGTTTGTGTTATTTTGTCCTGTTTACATAATTTTTCCTTATGATTTCTGTTTGTATTTACTCTAAAGTCCCAGGTTTTGACTGTCCCCCCTGAACTAAGTGAATGATATATATACATTTGATTAAAATGAGATTGTAAACCCCTTTAAGTTGCTTTCCTTAGAAAAGCAGATCAAAGAACCTGTGCTAGCATCCCTCCTGTGTGCTGGTGTTATTGGTGTTACACAGCCACAGTAGCGGTAAGTAGTGTTGTTGTTACACCCTGTCATTGTCATGTGATTATGTGAACATAATTACAAATTTCACCCAAATAAAGGCAGAGATGAACAGTTGATGAAATATTAATTGCTCATTTGTAGGCCAAATCAATGTAGTAAAAAATGGCATTTCCTCCTGAGTTAATTCATTTATACAGTGCCATACCAATTAACTACCAAGGAATTATTTAAGAGGTAAAAAATAATGTATCATCTGGAAGAACAAAAAGTGAAGAAAATCAAATAATCAATAAAAAAATGGTTAAGAAAGTGGCCTAGAATTTCCTTATTTCAAACTATATTACAAGGCAGTAATAATCAAAATAATCTGGTACTGATACTGGCTAAGATATTCAGTAGAGGATCAGTAGATTGTATTATGTACACAATACACAGTAGTAAATGCCCATAGTAATTTAGTGTTTTATAAACTCAAAGATTCATGCTTTTGCAATAAGATCTTATCATTGGACAAAAATTACTAGGAACACTGGAAAGCATTTTGGTAGAAAGCAGGCAGAGACCAATATCTCACACCATATGTTAAGGCCAAAGTGTATAAATAATTTGGAAATAAAGGATGATATCATAAGTTACTTATGGAAAAACTGTGTCATATTTATGGATTAGGCAAGAATTTAAGAAAAATCAAGAAATAAAGAAGATTAAGAAAAGTAAAATAAGTCATTTTAATTATAAAAAAATACACCTTTTACACAAACAAAATTAATGTGGTCAAAATTAGAAAGAAAACAGGAAAATGGGAAAAATTCATATTAATTTTCTCTGATAAAGGCCTCATATCACAAATATAAAGGAAAATTAGTGAAATGCATAAAAGCAAGAGCCATTCTTTATTTTATAAATGGTCAATGGATGTGAACAGGCAATTTTTATTTAACATTTTATTTTTTCCGAATTCCAAGTACAAACACATTTTAAACAATCATTTAAAAAAATATTTAAATTCTCTCCCTCACAGCTTTCTTCCCTTCCTCATTGAGAAGGCAAGCATTCTGATATACATTCTGATATACATTAAACATGTCATTCAAAATATTTCCATATTAGTCACAGTGTGAAAGAAAACACAGGAGAAAAAGAAGAAAAGCAAAGTAAAAAAATAAGCATACTTTGATCTGCATTCAGTCTCCATCAGTTTTCTCTCCTCTGGAAATGGATAGCATTTTTATCATGTATCCCTCAAAATTGCTATGAATCACTCTATTGCCAAGAATAGCTAAATCATTCACAATTGATCATCATATAACGTTGCTGTCATTGTGTACAATTTTATCCTGCTTCTGTTCATTTCACTTTTCATAACTTCATGTAAGTCTTTTCAGATCTTTGTGAGACCTTCCTTCTCATCATTTCTTATACTGCAACAGTATGCCATTGCAATCATATATCAAACTTCTTCAACTTTTCCCCAGTTAATGAAGATCCCTTCAATTTCCAATTTTTTGTTACCACAAAAAGTGTTACTATAAATATTTTATTCATAAAGTGTTTTTTTTCCTTTTTTATCTCTTTGGGATACAGAGCTAGTAATGATATTACAGGATCAAAGGATATGCATGGTTTTGTAGCCCTTCGGGTGTAGTCCAAATTGCTCTCTAGAATGGTTTGAATTACTTCACAACTCCAGCAACAGTGCATTAGTGTCTCAATGTTTTCATACCTCCTCCAACATTGGTAATTTTCGTTCTTTGTAATATAAGCCAATCTAATGGGTGTGAGGTAGTGACCCAGAGTTGTTTTAATTTGTATATCTTTAATCAATAGTGATTTAGATGATTTTTATATTATTATGAATTACTAATTATTTCTGAAAACTCCCTATTGAATTTTATATCAGTAAAGGGTGTCGGTAAGGCAAAATGGGCTCCTTAGCACTTCAGGAGTTTGGCTTTTGTTTACTTTGAGTGATTCAGCTGTTTAAGTTAATCTTGCTAAGTGCTAGCCCTAGGCCCAAAGCCCTATCAGGTGTGAAACCTTTGTGGGTGTAGATTGATGACTTAAGAGGGGCCAACTCAGGAACCAATTGCCTCTGGTTATTCAGGCAGGGCTTGAGAATGCCAGAGGCTCAGCTGCAAGGAAAGGTGAGCCAAGAGACAGCTACAACTGAAGCTGAAAAAAAAGCTGAAACCAAAGCAAGAAGCTGCGGAAGCAGAGCGACCCATGTGTGGACTCAGGAGTACGAGCAAGGACTTGAGGCCAGTGAATATGATTTGGTTAAATGCCATCATGCTTCTCTGTGGCCTCCTGCTTACTCTTGTGAGGAGGGCTTATTGGGCCTGGAAGCTTATGATCACAATATTGGAATGGGGAGGATGGTTCGTGGATCTGTCACTGTGGGGCCTAAATAGATGTTTTGATGCCTTCTACTTGGAGAGTTCTTGATACCCTACAATTTCGAACCATTCAGATATACAGATATATATATGATTATCTTCGAGATCATAAATTCGGCCTTCCTACTACACAAGGCAAGATACATCACGTCAGTGGTGACCATGAACATGACTGCATAGTTCAGAATTGCAAAGTATAAGAGACTCTCTGTATAGAAGGTGTATAGTGGAAGTACATTTATTCAGACACCAGAGGATCAAATCTGAAAACCAGTAATCCCAATTCAATATAGCTGTGATTGTATTCCAAAACTAGTAAGTCCACTTCGATGTAACACTAAAGAGATTAAAACACAATATGACAGCAAAGAGCCAAGGCATTCTGTAACCTTCTCTTCTGCTAGGGCCTTCTTGTAAACACTCACTCATGAATCCTAACTGTCTACTTGCCTGAATCCTCTCCTCCTGCAGTTCTGAAAGCCCTTGAAGTTCTCAGATCCCTTCCAATTCCCTCTCTGTTTCTTCCAGTTCTCTGTCCCTCTCAGCTCTCTCTCTACTCTATATCTTCTTGTTCTCCTCATGGCTTTCTAGTCTCCACAGCTCTCTACTCTGAATGAATATATATACCCTGTGCAGGCCTGGGGCTTAGCACCTAATAGCAAAGGGGTATGGGCCTACAAGTAAGTAGGCCCATACAAGTAAGGCTCTCCTAACCAAGCTTCCCTTAACTAGCTCTACCTGAGGCCTACTGAATGGGTAGGGAAGATATTTAATCATATTAGCACAAAAATTTCCTTTGACTATTTATCAATTAGGAATGGTTCATTTAAAAAAATACTCAATTCTTTATATATTTGAGAAATTAGACCTTTATAAGAGAAACTTGCTACACTTTTTTCATAATTATGATTGCTCTGTATTTCAATCTTATTTTCCCTTTGTTTATCCTCTCTCTCTTTTTAACTTCTAAATCCTCAAAAGTGTTTTGCTTCTGACTATTGCCTCCCCAAATCTTCCTCACTTCTATCAGGTTCCCGTTTTCCCTATTCCCTTCCCCCTCCTAATTTCCTGTAGGGTACCCAAGTGAATGTGTATATTATTCCCTCTTTGAGACAATTCTGATAAGTTTAAAATTCAAGCACTCCACCCATCCTCCCTTATCTTAGCCTTTACTCTAAAAGGTTTTCCTCATGTAATATCATATTCTAAGAACTATGATGCTTTAATGTAGAAGCTGCTAAATCTTGGGTTATTCTCCACTGTGGTTCTATGATGTTTAAATACTTTCTAGTTGTTTTCAATATATTTTCCTTGACTTGGGAGATCTAGAATTTGGCTATAATATTGTTGGGGAATTTTTGTTTTGGCATCTCTTTCAAGAGATGTTGGATGGATTAATGTAATTTCTATTTTACCCCTGATTCTAGACTATCAGGGCATTTTTTCCTTAATAACTTCTTGAGAGATGATGTTATTATTTAATCATTTTTTTTATTTTTTTAATTTGTTTCTTCAAAGTAGTTGCCAGGTCAGTTGTTTCCACAGGGCCAAATGTCACATTTTCTTCTACTTTTTCTTCTATTTCATTTTGTTTGATGACTTCTAGGCATTTCATGGAGTCATTAGATTTCACTTGCCCAATTATTATTTTTAAGGAATTATTTTCTTCAGTGAGATTTTTCTGCCTTTTTCTCCTTTGTTCATTTCTACTTTTTAAAGAGTTGCTGTCTTAAATGAATTTTTCTTGTTTTACTTTGTGTTTTCTTTTGCAACACATTTAATTTAGAAATATGTTTAGTATGACTTCACATAATGATGTGGAGAGATCCAGAGTTTCCCTCTTTTTTTTTCTAAAGTCCTGATCTCAAATATTTAGTCCCCTGAAGAATATTACTGATAATAAGATTGGACTAAGACCCCATTCAGCTGGGGGAGCCATTGTGCTCTACTCAGGCTTGAGCAGAAATAAATTCTTTGAATAGACAGCCCAAGGATGGAAGTTCATTAATAAGTAAATGATATAATCAAAGTTCAGGGCCAGCCCCTCACTGTTATATTAATTGTCTCATTAATTGTTAATCAATCAGAGTTGGTTGCCATGCTGGGAAACATTCTTTTTCCAATGATCATATAAGCTATGAGGCTTCCACCATGATTGTCTTTGATTTAAGAGAACAATGGCCAGACTATCCTTACATTAAGAAACACACTGGCATTATGAATAAAATGATTAAACTATCCACAAATTATTTCTCTTTATAAAAATCAAATTGCTTGTTTTCTCCATCGATGGTGAAGTCACTTGGAGGGAAGGAGAGCATTTAGATCTCAAAATTTAGAAAGAAAACCTGATTGTTGAACATTTTTACATGCAATTGGGAAAGATTTAACTATACCCATATACATATATGTGTGTATATGTATATATACATAATTATGAGTAAGATAGAAATTGTCTTTGTGATGGGAATTTTTCATCTCAGTTTAAAAATGGAGAAATATTTTGATGTACAGTTTTAATTAACAGGTTTTACTTTATAAATATCCAGTTAGTACTATTTTTTTTAATCTCATAGTGACGGGTTCAAAAGTTTCCACTATTTAAGATTGTGGCGTAAAAGGTCACAACTGCAAAATCTTTTCTACAAAAAAGATCCTGCTCCCTAATACCAAATAAAATATGGATTGCATAATAGAAGAAAAATTCACAGTGAGCCATTTTTATCACCCCAATGCCACATTTAAAGATAGAAATAGAGGTCTCTGGATATTAGTTTGGGACTGAGAAAGCAAGGTGGGGGTTGAACCACCTCAGTCAGGCAGAATGTGGGGGCAGTAAGAGGACTCAACACCTAGTCAGAAAGATATCCCAGGGCATCCCTGTCTTAACATTGGACATAGGATCAGGAATCATTTCTCAATTTAGGTGTACATAACACAATTCCAGGTTACAGTTCCATGGCAGAAAAAAATTATTCCATTCCTATTGTAGAATGGTCCCTAATTGAGTAAAGAGCAAAGCAACAACCATGAAGACAATGATCAGATCTCAACAAAAGCTTTAAATATTCCCTGTTTGAGTTGTAAAAGTAGAAGGACCTAAGACATAGAAGCTCAGGACAATCATTCCCCTACTAAGGTGAGCAGAGCATAGCTCTAATATAAGTTCTAAAATAAAAATAAGGTTGGAAAAATGAATAAATGACTATTCACAAATAAATAAATATTTTTAAAAGAAATAATCATGAGGGGTGGAGCCAAGTTGGAAGCTGGAAAGGTGACAAAGAGGACTTGCATGAGCAATATTGAAGAAAACAACATCTCAAAAAAGAGACTAACTCAAATGGCAAAAGAGCTCCCAAAAGCCAATGAGGAGAAGAATGCCTTGAAAGGCAGAATTAGCCAAATGGAAAAGGAGGTCCAAAAGACCACTGAAGAAAATACTACCTTAAAAACTAAGTTGGAGCAAGTGGAAGCTAGTGCCTTGATGACAAATGAAGGGACCCCACCAGGTCCCTTCAAAAACCTATAAAAATGGCTCTGAACAAATTCTAGAACTGCAGAACCCACAAAATAGCAGAGGGAAGCAGGGATCCAGCCCAGGACAGCCTGGATGGTCTCTGGATGAGGTCTATCACCCACAGAGCTGGGGGCAGAGTGGAGCAGAGCCTAGCATGGGTGGCAGCAGGACCAACCAGACTAGGAGGTGGGTGGAACAGGACCTACCACCCTGAATCAGTGAGCTAGCAGTTAACAGACTTCTCAACCCACAAACACCAAAGACAACAAAGAAGGTTAGTGGGAAAAGCTTGGGGCACAGAGTGAAAAGAGTTCTCAGTTCAGCCACTGACCTGGAGGCAGCGGGGATGATG
The DNA here is from genome assembly GCA_028646595.1 of Phalanger gymnotis. NCBI lineage: Eukaryota > Metazoa > Chordata > Mammalia > Diprotodontia > Phalangeridae > Phalanger > Phalanger gymnotis. Next base: position 8,477 of record JAQQSZ010020493.1, read on the forward strand.
CAGCTACAGAACTAGAACTGCAGTTGCTTCTGTCCCCAGACCCACCTGGTGGGAGGAATTAAGTGGCATATCAGAGCAGGAATGCAGAGCCTGCTTAAGATGCGAGTCAGGTCCAGGCTGGTGGGTCTTGAGCAAGGAGGAGTGCTGGTGTGGCAGAGCTGGCTGTATAGAAATAGCTCTGAAATCAAAAGCACATCCCCTCAAGCTTGTAACAAAGTACTCTTTACAAGCAGTCATACACCAATGAACACTTCAAGCGTCCAGTAAGTTGGCTGGGAACATAGCCAGGCTGTGAAAACGCATCCTGATTCAGTCTCAGACTTTGGAATCTTTCTTTGGTGACAAAGAAGACCAAAACATACAGCCAGAAGAAGTCAACCAAGTCAAAGAGCCTACATCAAAAGCCTCCAAGAAAAACATGAACTGTTCTCAGGCCATGGAACAGCTCAAAAAGGATTCAGAAAAGCATGTTAGAGAAGTAGAGGAAAAAATGAGGAGACAAATGAGAATGATGTGAGAAAACCATGAAAAACAGGTCAATTACTTGCTAAAGGAGACCCAAAAAGTACTGCAAAAATGTTGAAGAAAACAACACCTCAAAAAAGAGACTAACTCAAATGGTGAAAGAGCTCCCAAAAGCCAGTGAGAGGAAGAATGTCTTGAAAGACAGAATTAGCCAAATGGAAAAGGCGGTCGAAAAGACCACTGAAGAAATACTAGCTTAAAAATTAGATTGGAGCAAGTGGAAGCTAGTGACTTGAGAAATCAAGATATTATCAAACAGAAACAAAGAAATGTAAAAGTGGAAGACAATGTGAAATATCTCATTGGAAAAACCACTGACTGGGAGAATAGATCTAGGAGAGAGAATTTAAAAATTATTGGACTACCTGAAAGCCATGATCAAAAAAAGATCCTAGATATCATCTTTCAAGAAATTATCAAGGACAAGTGCCTTGATATTCTAGAGCCAGAGGATTAAAAAGAAATTGAAAGAATCCACAGATTGCCTTGTCAAAAAGATCCCAAAAAGAAAACTCCTAGGAATATTGTCGCCAAGTTCCAGAGCTCCCAGGTCAAGGAGAAAATGTTGCAAGCTGCCAGAAAGAAGCAATTTGAATATTGTGGAAACACCATCAGGATAACACAGGATCTAGCACCTTCCAAACTGATGGATGGAAGGGCTTGGAATACAATATTACTGAGGTAAATGGAACTAGGATTAAAGTCAAAAATCACCTACCCAGGGGCGGAGCCAAGATGGCCGCATGAAAACAGCGTCTTGCCGGAGCTCTCTCACAAGTTCTGTTGGATTCCTATAAAAAAGTGAATCTGAGCAGATTTGAGAGAGTTAGAAATTGCAAGCACTCTGACTGGGGCAAATTTCCCAGCCGGGAGAATCTGAAAGGCTGAAGAAACGAATCTGTAGGCTAGGAGAGTGCTCGGTGTGTGGAGCTGCCCCAGACGGGACCAAAGCAGAAGCAGCTGGCCGGAAAACCCACGTGGGAGACAGGCTGGGAGAAAGCCGGGCCCCTGAATACAGCGTAGATCCCCAGGCCTCCCAACACAGGACGGCACTCTGTGGAAGCGAGGAGAGGCAGCGCAATGCCACTGACAGTGAGATACCAGCTCCTGAGGCTTGCAGCCCAAAG